>APFE030506469.1:16192-37285 GCA_000404065.3 Pinus taeda
ACACACAGAAGGACTATTCAAGGTGAAGTGTTGGAATTGTCAAAAGATGGGACACTATGCAGTTGTGTGTCCGGAGAAGAAGAAGAAGAAGGGGAAGGACCAGAGTTTGGCAGCTTCAGCAGAGATTGAGGACTTTGCAAGTCGTTTTGACCGAGAGTTTGCGTTCACTATGTGTGAGTCCTCTAGTGCAGGATTCCTGCCATACAGGTTCAGAGGGAGCAAGCTTTTCCCTCGATTAGCGGAGCATCTACACGTATCATGTATGTAGACAGTGGGGCTTCACGTCATATGACAGGAGTCCGTGAGTACTTCTCAGAGCTTTCAGAGAGTGGCACTGATGTAGAGGTAGTACTCGGTGATGACAGAGTTGTTAGAGCAGTCGGGGTGGGGACACTGACATTTCAGAGGGAGTCCAAACCTCCTTTGAAAGTGACAGAGGTTCTTTATGTGCCAGGGATGAGGAAGAACCTCATATCTGTCTCAGCTTTGGAGGACAGAGGATATGAGGTACTGTTCAGGGGAGGACAGGTGTTGATGTATTCCAGGGGCGCTCCAGCTGAGTCAGCTAGAGTGATAGGTGTACGCCATGCAAAGGTGTACAGGTTTGCATTCCAGCCCCTTTTGGCATTGAGTAGTAGTACCGATAGCAGAGCTAGTAGTTCTGAGCAGTGTGAGATTTGGCACCGCAGGATGGGACATATGTATCATGGAGCCTTGAGGACCTTGCGGGAGATCACTACAGGTATGCCAGATTTCAGTACTGATCACTTTGATACTTGTAGAGGATGTGCTATGGGCAAGTTTGCCAAATCCCCTTTTCCCAGCAGTGACAGCAGAGCGACTGGGATACTTGATTTGATACATTCTGATGTGAGCGGTCGGATGTCTCATGTTTCCTTGAGTGGATATGAGTATTATTTTTTATTCATTGATGATCACTCCAGGAGGACCTGGATTTATTTCTTGAAGACCAAGAGTGAGGTCTTCAAGCGGTTTCAGGAGTTCAGAGCTCTTGTGGAGACACAGACATGTCGGAAGATCAAGTCCCTGAGGTCGAACAATGGAGGAGAGTACACCCTTGGAGAGTTTGTTGACTATTGTGCGGAGGCAGGCATCAGGAGGGAGTTCACTGTTCCTTACAACCCCCAGCAACACGGGGTTGCAGAGAGGAAGAACAGATCCATCATAGGGGCTGCCAAAGCCATGTTACATGATCAGGGGTTGCCACTGTTTTTGTGGGCAGAGGCCTGTAACACAGCTGTTTACTTGCAGAACAAGAGTCTGCATCGTGCCTTGGGGCACATGACTCCGGAGGAGGTTTTTTCTGGGAAGAAGCCTGATATTGGTCATCTTCATATCTTTGGATGCATTACATACTCCTATATACCCAAGGAGAAGAGGACCAAACTAGAGCCCACCGCAGAGAAGGGTATCTTTGTGGGCTACAGTGAGACCTCAAAGGCCTTTCGGATTTACATTCCTTCACAGAGGAAAGTTGTTGTCAGGCGGGATGTGAAGTTTGAGGAGGACAGGGCCTTTAGGAGGTCACGGGAGTTAGAGTATTTGGATCAGCCAGACCCTCAGCAGCAATTGAGTCAGTCGCAGGGATCCAGTGGGCAGGGATCAGGAGGATCCGGAGGTACATCCATGACGATGCCAGGTCCGTCAGTGAGCAGTGGCTCGCCGAGCCAGAGGGGTGGTGCTCCGGGCAGCATGCAGAGCAGTTCACTAGGGAGTCCACTAATGGACAGTTCACACAGTATCTCAGCTTCTACAGGTTCAGGTGCAGGCAGGAGGACAGCAGACAGGCAGTCAGGAGTTCAGGCTCCTGATGGTGATGAGGAGGAGGAGTTTCATTCCCCAATGGGAGAAGTATGCTCAGAGAAGAGGAAGCCCAAGTGGCTTCAGGACACCTTGAGAGATGCCACATCTGTTGCTGAGCCTAAGAGGTCGGTCAGAGAGAGTAGACCACCTGAGAGGCTTTGTAGCTATATGGCAATGGCTACTAGCATCCTTGACTCTGAGCCTTCTAGCAATGAGGAGGCAGCTAGCCAGCAAGTCCGGAGAGAGGTCATGCAGGAGGAGTATTCTTCTATCATGAAGAATGATGTTTGGGAGGTGGTGCCGAGGCCTGAGGGCAAATCCGTGGTTACTTCCTGATGGTTTTACAAGGTAAAGCATGCTGCAGATGGCAACATTGAGAAATTCAAAGCGAGGTTTGTGGCTAGAGGGTTCTCCTAGGTAGAGGGAGTTGATTATGAGGAGACCTTTGCTCCCGTGGCTCGATATACTTCGATCCACTCCATTATATCGATAGCAACAGAGATGGGTTGGAAGATCCACCAGATGCGATGTGAAGACTGCATTTCTCAATGGCTTCATACAGGAGGAGGTGTACATTGAGCAGCCATAGGGCTTTGAGGTGCATGGGAAGGAGTCCCATGTGTGCAGACTGAAGAAGGCTCTTTATGGCCTGAAGCAAGCTCCCAGAGGTTGGTACTCCAGGATAGATACATACTTGCAGGGGATGGGTTTCACAAAGAGTGAGGCAGATCCGAACCTTTACTATATTGTGATAGGTGAGGAGCCTCTCATTCTGGTGCTGTATGTGGATAACTTGGTCATTACAAGTGTAGAGAGACTCATAGAGCACTGCAAGAGAGATCTTGCGGCGGAGTTTGAGATGAAGGATATCGACTTGATGCATTACTTTTTGGGCTTGGAGATGTGGCAGGAGGAGGGGCATTTCTTCCTGAGGCAAGGGAAGTATATTGTGGACATCCTTGGCAGATTCCACATGGAGGATTGTAAACCCATGTTGACACCGATGGTCACCAATTGGAAGAAGCTTCATGCTTCGGATTCCAAGTTGGTGGATCCCACATTGTACAGGCAGCTGATTGGTTCCTTGATGTATTTGGTCAACACTAGACCAGATATTTGGTTTGCAGTCAACACGATGAGTCAGTTTATGTGTGATCCTAGGAAGGTTCACTGGGTGGCTGCAAAACACATTTTGCGGTACTTGCAGGGGACATTGGATTATGGTCTGGACTACAGGCAGGTTGTGCTTCTGATAGGAAGAGCACTTCAGGGTGCTGTTTTGGGTTGGGTTTGATAGTAGTGTCATGGTTCAGCCAGAAGCATCAATGAGTAGCATTGAGTTCAGCGGAAGCAGAGTATATGGCAGCAAGTCTAGCTAGTTGTGAGGCCACCTGGCTTCGCAAGATGTTGTTTGGCTTATTTGGTCAGCCGTTGAGACCTTCAGTGATTTACTGGGATAATCAAAGTTGCATTAAACTCATGGAGAATCCAGTATTTCATGACAGGTCAAAGCATATCGGGATCAAATATCATTTCATCAGAGACTATGTTCAGAAGGGAGCTATGAAGCTTGAGTATATTCCCATTGATGAGCAAGTTGCAGATATTCTTACCAAAGCCTTACCACGGGGCAAGCATGTCTACTTCAGAGACAAGATGGGTGTGGTGAGGAATACCTTCCTTGGTAAGAGGGAGTGTTGAAATTTGGTACCGGAGGATAGGTGGTTCCCTAAGGCTTAGTCTTTGGCCTAGGGAAAAGTGTCCAAAAGAATTTAATTTTTCTCCTAAAGTGACTTCATAATTTTTATAAAGTCAAAACTAATTTAAAAGTGACTTTAAGTGATAAAGTTACTAAAGTCTAATTTTAAAGTGACTTCAATAAAGTCAATGTAAAATTAGAAAGGAAAAGTGATGGAAATAAATGACTAAGTGGGTCTTTATTAAAGTGGGGTGAAGTAAAAAATAGAAAGTGAAATTTAAATGAGCATTTAATCTCAACCCTAGATCTCAATCTATTTTAGCCATTGGATTTAGGGATTCCCCAAAAGTCACTTAGGGTTAGATTGAAGGAGGAAAAGGTCATTCATTCTTTTATGAGCAAATTGAGAGAAGGAGAGCAAGGGAGATTTCTGGACAGGGAGGAGAAGGAGGCAATAGCTTGGCACACATTCCAAGGCAGCATTTTAGCAAGTCCATACAACTAAGTGAGCACACAGTAAAAGGCAGATATTGGGCATGATTTTCTAGAAATATGTACAGCAAGTGCACAGAAATCGAGCAGAAATCCGTACAGCAAGTGGCTGTACCTTGGCACGTGTTTCTAGGCAAGTCTGTACAGTTGTATTGTTGTTTTTTCTGCATAGAAATCGAGGAAAATCGTACAACAGCATTTATGGAAGCATGCACGCTTTTCTAGGCAATCCGTACAACAGCATTTAAGGCTGAAATTTTTGCACAAAAATCGAGGAGGCCGTACAACATTTATTGCTGTTATGTTTTGCTGTTTGCAAATTTTTCCAGTTGTCTGTGAGGCACTGAAAACAAGGTAAGTTGTAAAAGTTTGCTTGCTGATTTTTTGCTGAATATTTCTCTTACTGTAAAAAGCATTTTCCAGAAATAAGAAGGAGCTTTTGAACTGGTTTTCCCCAAGAGTTGTAGGGGGTTTTTCCAGGGTCACCTTGACCAAAAATCACCATGTTTAAATGTGTTGAATGGCTGTTTGTATGTGATGATATTTATTTATGCATTTTCCAGCATTCTATAAAATTTCAAGAATTTGTGTTTTCAACAAAATTTATTTTCCAGTTGTTGAATGTATGGATATGGGAAAGGACATTTAACTATTTTGGAGAAATAAGGTGAAACTGAAAATCGGGGTGGGAAATGAAAATTTTTTACACAAGGCAAGTCAAATCCTCTCTTAGCAGCAGCGAAGTCTACAAGCAACAAAAACGATGAATAAATGTTAAAATATAATGCAGCTGCAAGTTAGCCTAAGAGACTGCCAAGTCAGCTTAAAAGAGGAGGGACAAACCTCTATAAATATAGGCTGTCCACTCCTCATTTGGACACACACATCAAGCTCTGAAATCGGCAATCAAGGAGGTGACAAGAAGGGAGAAGGACAACCGAGTAAGGGTGGAAGAAAGCCGAAATAAGAAGTCTGTTAGGGAAGCAAAGAAACAAGGAGAAGCAGCAAAGATAAGGGGCAACTACATCCACTCGTGCGAAGAGAGAAGCGACATGTCTGCAGCCAGATCAACAACAAGATTGCAGTAGTATATACTTTATAGTTTGGGCTAGTAATTGGGCCCATAAAGGCCTCATACTAGAGTGTTGAAGGAAACCTCATAAATGAAGGAAGAAGAGACCAAAACAAGGTAGAATAAGACTATTCTAGGGCTAGAAACAGTAACACGTGCGAGGTGCAAGAAGGACTTGACAACAATTTAGGGCAGCAACATAAGAGGCCTAATTCGGATGCGCAGTTAGGCATACAAGGTATCCCAAGGTTAGCAAAGAAGGTCCTCTCTAGATCGAAGTAAAGGAGCCCTAATATTCTAGGGTTTCCTATCCTAGAAGACAAAGTGCTGGAAGACGAAGTGCCGGAAGATGTGCCAGAAGTGACAATGCAGAAAAAGGAAGGATTTGACTCATGCTTGGAGGATATCCTAGTCAAGGGTCTAGGGTTTGGCAGTTGTTCAAATAAGAAGCTTCAATAAGAGACAACTTACAAAGGGTTTCCCTTTCAAGAGTGGAGAGGGTTTGTCCCTGGTAGAGAGCCAAATTTGTGTTCTTGTTATTTTGTTTTGGTAGCAGTTTGATGAAGCGCACACATATGCACTAATAAGAACAAGAAGAAGTATAAGCTAACGAAGAAAAAGTAAAAAGACTTCACAAATTATTATCAAGTCTCATAGAATCACCACAACACTACTTTGACTTAGATTCTCTAACATGGTATTAGAGGGTAGGTGACACATCAAGGAAAGGGCAACTCAAGAACACTCAAGCATCTACAAAGTTGAAGCATCAAGCTTAGAAGTCTCAACCACTTCAAGGACAAGAAGGGTCTACAATCCATCAGTCAAGGAGGGCTACAAAGCTAGAAGGAGAATGTTATATAAAAGAAGAAGCAGATCTACATCAAGCTACAAGACCTCAAGCACACACCATCACCAAGTAAGTCCACTTGGAGAAGACAACTTGAAGGACATCAAGATCTAGGGAAGACAAGCCATCAAGCTCTCAAGGAGGAAGCAAATCCATCAAATCACAAAATCTATCAAGTACATGTCCCCTTCTGAATATACATCAATGTCTTTTTGCAAGGAAGGAAATAAATTGGTAGGCACTAATGACTTTCTTGCATGGAAGAAGAGGATTGATTTACTTCTCAAGGAGAATGAACTCCTAGAATATGTCAAGGGGAACATCACTGCCCCTGCCAAGGAACAGACTCAAACCTTAGCCAAGTACAATAAGGATGAGACAAGAGCTCAAAGGATTTTGATAGAACCAATCAAGGACTCTCTCATTCCCTATGTCTCCAAGTTTGAGACATCAAAAGAAATTTATGAGAAGCTAGTAGAGCTATTCGCGGTATCCACCACCATAGAAGTATTATCTCTGAGGAATGAATTATACAAGATGAAGATAACAAAGGAAGGGATAGCTCCCTACTTCATGAAAATATCTGAGATGAGAGATCAACTTCAAGAGCTTGGGGAAGTCATGTCTGACAGAGAGATGACAACTGTTGTACTCAATGCTCTACCTGAGGAGTGGGGATTCGGGAAACTTCACATCAAGCATTTATGCCAAGAAGGAAGCAACCACTCTTAGTGATATGTGGTCTCTATGCAGAACAAGGGAGATTAGACTTAAGGCAAAAGAAGATGTGGGATCAGAGGAGCAAGCATTTGCTACCATGGCCAAAAGAAAGGGTAAATTTGGCAAGTTTGGTCCACGAAGAACAAACAACAAAGACATGTCCAATATCCAATGTTTTGGATGCCAAGAATATGGACACTACAAAAGGAATTGTCCCAAGCTTAAGAAAGACAACAACAACAAGAGAAAGAAAGAGGAAGCTCATATAACTCAAGAGGTGGAAGAGGAAGGAAAGAAGCAAAAGAAGTAAGATCCTCCGGATCTTTGCTATGACTAGGTCAACCTCTTTCCTTCTCGACTTCTTTCAAAGTTTTGAGTAGAATAGGAGCATATAGGAATAAATTAAATTGCTGGCCAGAATTACCCTCTAGAATGTAGCAGCCTGATGTATATGGAGTTCCAAACACTCATGTAGATTTATGAGAAGAACAAAAATGCATAAGTAGAAATATCTTCTAGAATATAGGAGCATGGCAAATATAGCTCAAAGATATTCATGTAGAAAGAGCATACCTAAAATAGGACCTCATATGTGATGGAAGAATATTTGATCATGACAAGAATCTTAGAAGACCTAAATCATCAAAGGTAGGAAACATTTGCAAGGCGAGGATCTTTAAAATCCTATGATGGAATCTTCTAGAGAAGGTTCATGAACCAAGGCAGATGTCTCATTGGGAATCCCACTCATGGGATTCAAGAAAAGGGATGATATGCAAGCAGGCTAAGATGAAGCAAGAAGGGCTACACCAAAGAATGATCAAGGAGGATCAAGATGAGGTATGTATGCATCAAAGTTTAAGTCATGTCATCATTTGTATATTATTGAGTCATGGGTATAGTTCTATAACATGATCAAGCATGAAAAGATCTCTTTCATCAAGAACATGCTTGAAAGCATGTACCGTGATGGAATGAAGGTCAACAAAAGAACATGTTCACATAAGGAGCATAAGATTGCTGACTAAGAAGCAAGAAGAAATGCTGACGAGTCCAGAAAGCAAGGGATGAAGGAATGCTTCCACAAGAAGCATTAGGTGGTTGACCAATCTATGTGAGAAGAAGCAAATAAAGAAAGAGATCAAGCATGTGAAAGAACATCATGATCATCGAGGATCATTATCTGACAAAATCCCTTGAAAGATATCTCCGAAAGAAAGCGTAATAACTCTGATGAAGGAAGAAAGGGCCCTTGACTCCTATGAAGACCTTGGAGATATAAAAGGTGCAAATAACTGATTCTACTCTATGCAGATGTCGTGATGAAGAGGTCATCGAACAAAAGGAAAAACTATGTTGAAGCAATATCAGGATGAAGTCATGATGGGCTACCAAGTCAAAGCATATAACCTAGCAAGTATGATGGAGCATCCATGAGGAGAGCATTCCCAAGCATGGACAAGATGACAAAGGAGTAGCCAAGATGACTTGAAGAACCTGATAGTCACTTTCCACGAAGCAATGACATGACTAACCAAGAAGGAAAGTGATGGATGGATGGTGACCTACTGAGAAGAAGTTTGATCAAAGACTTCATGACATTAAGAAAGGAAGGAGATCATGCAGCTGAAGGACCCATGAAGAAGAATCTGTTGATGAAGGAAAGAATCCCCAGTTAAGAGGGAGCTCTGACAAGTTCTTGATCAAGAGGGAGTTTTGAATCACGCCTGGTTACAAAGGAGTGACTATTGTGTTTTCCATGTCATGGGTCATGCAGGACTAACAACCATAAGTCTAGATGAAGGCCATGAGTGGAAATGTAGACACAAGATAGACACAACATTCTTGTCTTCACTTGGGAAGAAAGAATGAGAGGATTAGGTAATAATCTGGCATCTGATACTCTTTGAGGATGTGTAGGGCATCCAAGACAAGAGTAGGTAAGAGGACTGATATTCTTTGTGGGTTGGGAACCCAAGATAAGAATAGTCCTAGAAGGTGATACTCAAGAACACCCGGGTGGGTATGTACCTTGAGAGACAATGATGAAGGTGTCTATAAATCATTGGTCTCACCAGCATTGTGGCTCATGGTCTCATAAAGAGATGGAGCTGCTAGGCAAGGCCTTGCACTATGACAATGCTGATGGATATGATGTTATAACAGATGGATTGCTAATCCGGTTTCTATTATGTGAATTCTTCAAGATTGAAAATTGCCAAACACCTTGTAATGTTGTATGAATATGTCCCTTGTTAAGAGGGAGTGTTGGAGTAGATGTAACTAGGTTCAGTCTTCATATATGTAATTTTGATATTTGTACTTATTCAAGAAAAGAGAATTTATTTTGATATTATTTGTCAATGAGTTTCTTGCTCATTGAAAATAGGTCAAGCACATTTTGAAGTGCTTCTAGGGAGTCAAAGTCAAAATGTAATTATGATGAGACCCTTTGAGGGCATGTTACATCATGTATGATGTCATACAAGGTCAAGGGAATACCTCCAAGGCAAGTCAAATCCTCTCCTAGCAGCAACGAAGTCTACAAGCAACAAAAATGATAAATAAATGTTGAAATATAATGCAACTACAAGTCGGCCTAAGAGACTATCAATCAGCTTAAAGGAGGAGGGACAAACCTCTATAAATAGATGTTGTCCACTCCTCATTTGGACACACACATCAAGCTCTGAAATACGCAATCAAGGAGGTGACAAGCAGGGAGAAGGACAACCGAGTAAGGGTGGAAGAAAGCCGAAATAAGAAGTTTGTTAGGGCAGCGAAGAAACAAGGAGAAGCAGTGAAGATAGGGGGCAACTACAATCACTCGTGCGAAGTGAGAAGGGATAGGTCTGTGGCTAGATAAACATCAAGGTTGTAGTAGTATATACTTTATAGTTTGGGCTAGTAATTAGGCCTACAAAGGCCTCATACTACATCATTGAAGGCAACCTCATAAACGAAGGAAAAAGAGACAAAAACAAGGTAGAATAGGACTGTTTCTAGGGCTAGAAACAATAACATGTGCGAGGTGCAAGAATGATTTGACAACAGTTTAGGGTAGCAGCATAAGAGGCCTAATTCAGATGTGCAGTTAAGCATAGAAGGTATCCCAAGGTCAGCAAAGAAGATCCTCTCTATAGCGAAGTAGAGGAGCCCTAATATTCTAGGGTTTCCTATCCTAGAAGACAAAGTGCTGGAAGATGTGCCGGAAGTGATAGTGTAGAAAAATGAAGGATTTAACTCATGCTTGGAGGATATTGTAGTCAAGGGTCTAGGGTTTGGCAGTTGTTCAAATAAGAAGCTTCAATAAGAGAAAACTTACAAAGGGTTTCCCTCTCAGGAGTGGAGAGGGTTTGTCCCTAGTAGAGAGCCAAATTTTTGTTCTTGTTATTTTGTTTTGGTAGCAGTTTGATGAAGCACACGCATATGCACTAATAAGAACAAGAAGAAGTATAAGCTAACTAAGAAAAAGTAAAAAGACTTCACACATTGTTATCAAGTCTCGTAGAATCACCACACCACTACTTTGCCCTAGATTCTCTAACAGGGAAGAGCCCCCCTATGCAAGGGTTCATGGCCATCGCCCTTGAAAAAAAACTGGGTGGTTTTTTCGTCTGTTTTTGGCGATATTTGACACGGCTTTTTCCTTTAACGGTTTTGTGGCACATGACGGTTTAGCCCATAGTTTTCTAGTTTCGGTTAAGGAACTACATTTGTATTCTAATCTAGAATAAACAGATTGACAATTTATGGATGCTGAGGATATAAATATTGTATTGTAATATCATAAAGAAGTATATATCGAAAAATATTTATAGTTTTTGGGTTTGGGTTCCCAAGGAAAAATCTCTACGTTGAATGCGTGTGTTTTTTGTTGCACCTTTTTTGTTTTATTAAGAATTTGTTTGCAATAATTAATTCTATAGAGTTAAAACTTACAATTGGTATTAGAATAACTTTGGATTCAAGGGGATGCTTTGTGGCTAAGGGGTTTCGTTCGGGGCTATGGTAGATCCTATTACAATGGGAGATTTGCAAAATCAATTCTTCTAGTGAAAGGAATTGGCCAGTAGTTCAAAGACAAAGATGGATAAATTTGATAGGCAAAGTTTTCAGCTATAGAAGCTCAAAATGAAAGATTTGTTAGTGGACAAAGATCAATAGATTGATGTGGATTCAGGTACTGCACCAATAGGAATGTCGACAAAAAACTCAACGAAGTTGGATCGAAAGGCAAATACCACGATATGATTGTGTCTCTCAAATTTAGTATTATTGAATGTTTCAGGAGAAGCAACAACGAAAGCATCGTGGAACAAGTTAGGGACATTGTATCAGTGTAAGTCCCCGATGAACAAATTGTTCATATAACCTGGGGATGAAGGATGGAGGCTCGATGAAAGAGCATCCAAATGCCTTTAATATTGTGGGAAGTCAACTATTATCTATTGATATTAAGATTTCAGACGAAGGAAAGTGCGTCGGTTTGTTGTGTTCTTTATCGAACTTGTGGGATAGTTTGGATTCTGCCAGAGGTAGTATTTCAACTACTTTAAGTTTTGATGATATTGTCTCATCTTTATTATTAGTGAAAATGAGACAGAAAAAATGGAAAGTCAAAATAGAGATGCCTTGTCTATAAGAAGAGGCTCTTGGAATACAAATAAAAATAAGTCCTCCAGGGGGGGAATCTAAATCTAGAGGAAGACCTAAATCTGAAGGGAAATTCGTAAAGGTATGTTGGAGATCTGGAAAAGAAGAGAATTACAAGAAAGACTATAAATCAAAATTTGTTAAGAAAAGGAAGGGATCTAATGATGCTACTTTCATAGAAGCAAAAACCTCCTCAAATGAAGGAGGGGATGTGTACTTGGCTTCTTCAACTACACATGCAAATCATCGGGCATCGTCGGGCACATCTTTTCATATTACTCCTCACATGGAGTGGTTTTGTGAGTATGAAATATATGATGGTGACGATGTTTTCTTAAGAGATGACTTAACAGTGAGAATCATAAGATAAGGAAAATTCAAGTTGAAGCTCATGGGTGGAAGGATTAGAACAATCCATGTTGTTGTGCACATCTTAGGATTGGCTAGAAATTTGATTTTTGTGCAAGAAGAGCTATGCAAGTGTAAAAGTAAGGTTTGAAAAGATACCTGCAAAATGGTTCTACGAGCAATGGTAATGTTGAGGCGAGTTTGTATTGGAATTCTATATAAGTTGTTGGGAAGCACTATTAGTGACAAGTGAAAAAGCTCTATTGTTCCTAAGAGTGGAGCAAAAGAAGGAAAAGATCCCACAACCTCTGGATAAAAGACTAGGCTATGGCATCAAAGATTGGGACATATCAGAGAGAAGGGCCCTCAAGTACTACACAACAATGTTATGGTAGAAGGTGTGTCTAACTGCTCTTTGGATTTTGATTTTTGTGAACATTTTTTATATGGGAAGTTGGATCAGGTGAGATTCTCCACAGTTTCTACGATGTCAGAGGGAATATTACAATTGGTGCATAGTGATGTATTTGGACCTGTCTGTTCCATCATTAGATAAATTTGTGTGTTGTTTCATTTATAGATGATTTCGTGGAGAATACATGGATTTATTTCCTCAATAAGATACTTGAAGTCTTTGACAAGTTTAAAGAGTTTAAGGTTCTTGTGGAAATTATATAGAGAAGAAAATTAAGGTGTTGAGGACAAATGATGGTGGAGAATTTTGCGAGAATGAATTCAAAGAATTTTGTAGGAAATGTTGTATATCAAGGCAAAAAACTACTCCATACACACCTTAGCAGAATGGAGTTGTAGAAAGCATGGACAAGACATTGATGGAGAAAGTAAGGAGCATGCTCAATGATGTTGGATTAAGACAATAAGTCTAGGCAAAGGCAGTGGACACTGCAAGTTACCTCGTAAATAGATAACCCTCATCAACATTAGATGACAAGACTTCACATGAGGTATGGACTATTAAGAAACCCTCTCTTAAACATCTATAAGTATTTATCTGTGATGCTTACATACACGTTCCAAAGGAGAATACGTGTAAGCTAGATAACAAAGCTGAAAAGTTTATCTTTATTGCTTATATGCTTTGCAACCCCAAAACTAAAAAGGTTGTGTATAGTAGAGATTTGGTATTCAGAGAAATAAAAAATGTTGTCAAATTGGAAGTCCTACCAAGGGGAACAAAACCAGAAAAGATAAAGTTTGAATTGAAGGATGTTGAACTAGAGTCTACAAAAGAACAAGAATCAAAAGGAGGACCACATACCTAGGCGCTGGGAATATCTGTTCAGGGAAGAAGACAACCAAAAAGGTATACTCTACTTGATTTCCGTTCAAACCCTGCATTATTTATGAGTGATAATGATCTTAGAACTATTAGGAGGAAGTCAATTCAAAGGATGGAAAACTTTGAAAAGAGGCCATGATTGAAGAAATGGCAACATTAGACAAAAATGAGAGTTGGGACCTAGTGGAATTGTCAACTAGAAGAAATCCTTGTGGCGACAAATGGTTATTTAAGTAGTTCAATGCAAAAGGAAAAATGGAGAAATACAAACATCGGTTAGTAGCAAAAGGTTATTCCTAGGGAAAGGGAATTGACTTTGGTGAGATTTGTTCTCTTGTTGTCAGGTTAACTTCTATTAGGTTTCTTTTATCTATTGTTGTTGATTTTGATTTTGTTGATGTTTTATGGCTACAAAAGGTCTTCTACACTGGGTTGGTGTCTTAACGTGTAGAAGAAGTTACATTTCCTCTTTAGATGCTTGCTATGTGGAGTAAGTACAATAACTAGAGTAATTAATTATTGTGGACTATTAAGCAAAAGTTCTAAGGATAAATAATAAAATTATTTAAGTGACTTAGATTTAGTCTCAACCATTGATCTCAAGAGAGGCTTAGGATCTAATCCTAGCCATTGAGATTAGGGTTAGGGATTATTTTCTTAATGAAATGATAAATTGAATCTAATTGAGAGGTGAAGACACCATTATGCACATTGAGAGAGCGATTTTCCTAAGAGGAGGGCGAGAGGCTTTAGTTGACTAAAGAAGATCGGGGAAGAATTATTGGGGGAGATTTCCAGAGAAATTCAAGGGGCACAGAGCAGGAAGAGAAGTGTTAGTTTTGCACTATTCTATGGTGTTACAATCACTTTAGCCCAATTCTTTTCTTCAATTAGCAATCAATTTAATCTTCCAATAACAAATAGCAATTGTAGACAGAACAATGAATGTTATGTACAACAAAAGGAAATCAAGAGCAATACCAAGGAACATGAAATTTGGTCAATGGCCAGGGAAAAAACCCACAAGGGGGAAAACCCTTTCAAATTCTTCTTCTTGTTAGATTGTCATAAAATGTTCAGAAGAGAGAGTACAATGTGCTAATTAATCAATCAAGAGTCAAACACAATCCTTTGACTATCCAACAAAATCAACCAACCAATATCCAAATGATGAGCCAATAGTCAAATTTGTTCCGAGTCAAATCTGGTTAAATTCAACAAAAATCAACACAAAAAATGATGCCCTAACTAGTCATAATTCAATGGTCAAGTAGCCTCCCAATCAGGTCAGTCAAAGGTCAAAATAATCGGCCTTCTTTGTTGTTCAAAATGAAGTCAGAACAATCTTGAACAACTCTGTCAAACTTGGTCAATAGAGCGAGAAAATACTCGTGGTCAAAATTCAGATTGTAGAGGTCAAATTCAACAGTTAGCAGTAGTCAAAAGTGCCCAGAAAAATTCGGCTCCTCCATAGAAACATTTAGCCTCAAGAAATCGAAATTTTGCAAGTGAAAAGAGGTCAAAACTCCAAGTCAAACTTGGTCAACTGCTAGACAAACTGATTGCAGAAAATCAGAATTTCCTCTATCCCTTTCACATGTGTGAACTTGGCTCCACTGCGTCGAACCAATCCAGGAAGGAGAGAGAAGATGTGTTGTGTGATGATGTCCAAATAAGGTTGACTTGACTTGTATTTATATGTTTCTTTGGAGACCCAATTTGTCCTTTAGGCTGACTTGTACTTTTGTGCACTTGTGAATTTTCACATTAAAAATATATTTTTCCTTAACCAAATTAAATTCTTCCAAGGGCAAAGAGGGACTTTTCTGAATGAGGAAGGCTGTCCAAAGGAGGGAATTTGTCCCTGAGTTGCCAAATTAACACTCCTTCTCAGTTAGGGAGAAATTTGTGTCTGCATCATATGTCTCATCTCAAATGACTTGTCATCATCAAGTCAAATTCCGTCTTTGCTCATCTCGGCTCATCTCTGCTCATATCTATTATGAACAGAGTTCATAAACACAAGAAAATACTCAGAAGATCTGAAATATATAAATATCCATGATAGGACAAATATATTTATATAAGAAAATACAGAAGATATAAGATGATGTTACAAATGAGGGCCCACTTATATACCTAGGCAAATGCTCCTTCATGAATGATCATGTCCCTAGAGACGCATTCTTCAGCAAATAATTATTGTTTAATTAACTAATATTATCATTATTGTTTATTTATATTATTTATATATATTTTATTCATAACATTGCCTTCCTCTTTAGAAAGCTTTGTCCTTGAAGCTTATGGTTAATAAGGTGTGTTGTCTGGTTTTCTGTCTTGTAGTCTATTCATATCTTTTGGGATTTATTGATTTGTCATCTTCATTGATACTAGATAATAAAATCATGTGAGTGATAAAAAAAACAGTTGAACTGAGAAGGGATTTGACTATCCTAAATCAATCTTTTGTGGAATTTTGTGGTTACTGGAAACTTGAGATGGATTTTTATCTCAAGACCAAATTCTGGTGACATTGGCATTCTTTGGAACATAAGTCATTTGTTTCTGGCCTGAATGATATAGATCTACAAACTAGTTGAGAGTTTTGATTTTATGGATTGGGTGTTGATATGGAGTTCTTGTGATCTGACTTTCCCTTATCATGCATGTGGAAATTGCATGATTTACTTCAGGTAATGATGAAGTCGAGTTGTTTACAAAATCTTCACTTGGAATTTTCATCATCTGAATTGCAACATCTGAATATGTTTTTACTTCAGTTGGTTTGTTATTTTCTTGTCTTGTGATATTGACTGGATCAATATTCGTTCCTTATCTTCTACTTGGACTGTTATCACTGGAGACTTCAATACTTCTTCTTGACTAAGTTGTTCTAACTTGTCTTTTAGTGACTTTTTGTCACTTTTAAGCTTCTTTATTTGCGTAAGAAGGTTTTGATTATGGTTCCTTAGACATGAAAGTTCTTCGCTTTCTGGATTGTTGACTTTATTCTTAGTATCCTCATCTTTTAAACTTATGATTTGTTCTAATAACCTTTGATTCAAGTCTTTTACGGGAAAAATTTCTTCTTCGTTCTCTGATAAATTCTCGTTGAATTTTTTCTCGAGACATACCTTTTATTGTTCTAATTTTTTCTTTGTAGCCTTGGCCTTCTTGACATTCCGAAGTAATTTTTGACTATGGCCCCTTAGACGCAAAATTTCTCCGTTATTTTCCATTGATGCTTTGTAACACTGATCTTCGAGATCTTTATATTTCTTTTCTGATGGCTTGTTTTTTTTTTTTAATTTTTATTTATTTTTCTGAAGTTCTACGAGTTCTTTTAATCTTTTAACTCGTGTATGTGTATTACCTTGATATTCTTCCAAAGTAAACAATTTCTAAGATACTGGACAAACGATTATGCGATTTTTAAATACCGACGGATGCTCAAATTCTATTTTACAAGACAGACATCTGGTCCAAAATGTAGAATTATAACCCATTCCTTTTTCGTAAGCAATTGACACCATTTTGTTTTATCACAACGAGCTTAGGGTTTTAAAGATAATCCTTTCTAATCTTTATAATAAAATATATTATTATTTTTTTATAAACCTTCAAAACACTATTATTTCTTCAAACCTTAGTATTGAATCCCTTACAAATTTCCTTCTATGTTTTTGACATGGAATTTGCCTTATTCAATTTTAAGATTTTTGTGCAAGTGTCCAACTTATAATTTTCTCTTATAATTTTGCCTTCTCGAAAACTCAAATATGTATACAACTTTTTCCTTTAAAATACTTTAATTTTCCTTTTAATGTATTTTAATAAAGTATACCTTTATTATTAATGACTTGGTAACTTTAATACTTATTACGTTATTGTTCCCTTGATTGACTTAGCACTCCTAATTTTCTAAACAACAACCATTTAATTAAATATGAATCAATGAGTATTATTAAGAGACACTTTCAAGAGTCACGCACCGAATCTATGAACAAGTACGAGAGGATTTGACAATTGTAAGATTGGATAATTAATATCTAGGTAGATCTGACTGTGATAGATTTCGTTGTGGTGGTGTAGCATGGGTGTGTTTGCTCAACGACATGAAGTACAATAGCGGTTGTGACTTGCTACAGTTCAGGTAGTGGCACAAAAAGGTTGTGGCAGAAGAGCGAACCAAGTGTTGGTCGATGGCGGAAGACAACTTTCTGTTGGACGATGATTGGGTCTCGACAACAATGATGTGCAAAGCCGGTGTATTGTCTGACTAGCAGTGACTTCCAAAAGTTTTGGCGGGTTGTTCAATGTGGTTGAAGACTTCGTTTAATTGTTAGAATGATAGGTCGTGCAGTGTGGTTGGAGGCGGAAACCAATCTTGCAACTTGGCAGATGAGCAAGGGTTGGTGGTTGTAGAAGAAAGGAGTGGCGTGATGTCGGGTTGTGCTGGTCAAAAAAGGAATGACGTACGATAGCGGTGACGCACAGGGTATAGCTACACTATGGCCGCAGTCCTGGTGACTAGGCTTTTGTTTCCTCCTTTTTTGTGTTATTCGTTTCGTTTATTTTTAATAATAATCAAATATTTATTTTTAATTCTTGTTTTTTATTCTTATTTTAATTTATTTATTTTCTAATAATCTCTCTCTTTTTTTTAATCTTCTTTTTTTTTTACCATTTCTTTATATTCTTTTTTTTAATATATATTCTATATATATACTTTTTGTAACTCCTTTTTTTTCAATGGCCAAAAGTTTGAATGACAATATGCAAAATGGAGAAACTCCAAACTATGTATAGCAAAACGCCTCAATTACACGACAAGGTTGATGAAGGGTTGATGGCCAAGGGCTAGATCAAAATGGTTTTGTGCAACGGTTGGTCGATTAGAGGATTGAACAACTCTGGTACCAATGTTATGAACAAAGTTCATAAACGCAACAAAATACTCAAAAGATCTGAAATATATTAATATCCATGATAGGGCAAAAAATATCTATATAAGAAAATACAAAAGATATGAGATAATGTTACAAATGAGGGCTAGCTTATATACCTAGGAAACTGCAACATTCATGAATGATCATGTCCCTATAGACATGCCTATTTAGTAAATAATTATTACTTAATTAACTATTATTATCATTATTGTTTATTTATATTATTTATATATATTTTATTCATAACGATCTTTTCTCATCTTTTGAACACTCAAATCTAAGAGAAGAAGAGTTTGATATCATTGGGGAGCTTAAGGTACCACCCTCTATCAATAGGTCGAATCTACTTACCGCAAGGGAAAGGGTCACACTTTATCCTATTGACCTCCGACAATAGGCGAGATCTACTTAAGGATCACACTCTGTCCTATCATCTAATGACAATAGGCGAGATCAAGTTAAGGATCACACTCTGTCCTATTTTTTTTTTATCCTCTATCTAGACCCTCAAGAGTCAAGTGGTAGAACACCTGTGTTCCCAGACTTGAGCGAGATCAACTTACTTGGTTGGGTAAGGATCACACCCTATCTCAAGTCACCTCAACTCATTGGCTAGATGGGGAGGACTAATCCCAACAAGCCTAGCTTGTGGGTAGTGTTAGCACTTGAGATTTCACCTAGGCTGAGATAGACAAACCTCAAAGCTACATCAAACCATTTCACCTCGTAGCTAGCCCTACGAGGTATGAGAAGGCTCTCTCCGGTCAAACTCGGTGGATTTTTCAATAGGATGAGTTGAACAATTAGAAACACTGATATTAGGCTAGTAAACTGATAAGGAGGGTTGATTTAAAGTTTTTGGGGTTTTTGGTGGCAATTGGAGGGAGTGCAATTCAGGGTGCGGGGATTGAGCTCAGTTTTTGCAGGTGGGTCTTTGGGGCAAGGTAGGAGTTTATGCTGATGCCTTTAGCTGAATAGATGATCAAGGAAGAAGAAGAGAAGCTAAAGAGGGCAAACAATGAATTCGAATCCTCTCTAGACAGTGGAAAACATAAATATTAAACAAAATTGAAAGATGAGCATGGCATGCATGAATTCAAACTTTATCACTTCTTTTGTTTAATTAGCAGCAAGAGAATAAGAGATGGAACACATAAACACACTTACAATGACAAGTAGGAAACACACCATCAACACAATAATCCACAAGAATCCATAATGAAGTCTGCAAAACCCTGGCCTTCCTTTTCCTCAAATTGCAGAGATACAAGTAAAATATACAATAGAGCTTCTCCCTCTAGAGTCCAACCATGAAAATGAAGAAGAGAAGGCATAATATAGAAGATCTAACTCCTTTCCCCACCTCTAGGGGTCGAGCTTAGCTTCCTAGGAGCTGTTGCAACTAATTCTAAACCAATCACTAGATAATAGGCAGTCAAAACAACTTGCCTCTAAAACTTAGGAAACCTATCCATGCATTAAATATTTACCATTTACATCAAGGAAACTTCTAGAAGTGTTCAAGGAGAGTAAAAGTGTCTAAGTGCCATGAAAATTACACAAAAATCCATCATTTACAAGCCTCAAAAGTCAACCAAGGTGAAAACAGTGTTTTGCTGGCCGAACTGGTCAAAACAGGCAAATTTCCCTGAGTGGTCGCGCCCCTCACTTTCACTGGTCGCGCACATTGAAGCTCTGTTTGAGGGCCTTCCCGGTATCCAAATCAGGTGCAAGATAGCTCATTCGAAAGGTCTGTGAGTCTACTTTCCAACCCAACTGGAATTTCTGAATTTGGAGTTGATGTGAACCCTCAAAAATCAAATATCCCAAGACAGCTTTCTGCAACTCAAAAAAGGGGCAGAAAGTCAAAATTTGCATGTATTTTGAGCTTTTGGGAGCCCAAATCTTCATAAAATTTGAAACCCTTCCATAGGAAAGTGTATCTTTGCATGAAAATTCCAAAAATGTAGAGTTTTCCCCGTTATGAGTTGTCCTCGTGACTGGTCGCGCATGGGGTGAGACCACTCAAATGGCCAAAACTTGTAAAATTCCCAAAAATGCCAAAAATGCCTCAAAATTCTCAAAATTTCTTGGGTTTGCTGCTAGGAGGAAGATAATGAGTATCATGATGAGTGAGAGAGGCCTCAGCCAAGATACAGAGCGGGTTGGTCTTCTTCTTCCTCTTGCGGTCCTCGGACAACCTTCTTTGGAACATTTTCATCTTCGCCTTGCAAACATGCATCCTTGCCCAATAATGGGTTTTCATGTTCCTTAGCAATTTGTTGTTTCGATTGGACTTAGCCAACATCCTCTCTAAGTGTGTATTTACCCGGATAAGCATGGATTCCCTCTCCTTGGGCAGCAAGTCATCGGGCCTCCTACGGTTGATGACTCGATCACTTCGAATCCTCCATAGCTCATCCAACTCTTTTTCCTCCTCAAGCTGTTTGTTTCACTGCTCTAAATATTTGATTATCCATTTTGCCATCAATAATTTTGTTTGCAGCGAATGAATCTCAGTGCTTTGCTCTCGGATGATATCCTTGAGCTCTGTGCTAGGAGAACCGACGTCAAGATCAATAACCGGATCACCTGACAATCTCGCCTCAATCATGGGCTGCTTGCCCTTCTCTGCTACCTGTGCTGCTGTCGGCAACGATGCCCCTTCCACCCGGTGTGGAGATAACACTCGCTGATCTGATGATGATGACGAGACCCCTTCCACCTGCTGTGGAGAAAATACTCGTCGAGTTGCTGCAAACAAGGTCCTATGACCTCTCTGATATGTACACTGCAGTGGGGAAACAACATGTCTCGAAACAATAATCTCGGGCTGGTGTGATGGACCTCCCTCCTCATGAATGGCCTCTGGCTCTAGCTGTGGCTGTGATGGCGCTGTAAAGAACTCATGAGAAATGAAATCTGCCCATGGAATGCCTTGCTGACTCAACTGATGAGAAACAATGAGCTGGATGAGACCATGATGGCACAAACTCCTATGCTGCTGAGCTAGGGACTGCCTCTAAAACACGGACGCCATCCTCTGAATGTCCTGAAAGAAGAAAATCGGGATGTTCATCATCCTCACTCGGGTAAAGTGCATCAACAGGCGAATGTGACAAGAGAAGACCTGTGAAAATCTTCCCTCGCATGTAAAGTAATGCATGATAAGCCGCATGA
>APFE030506479.1:4226-40752 GCA_000404065.3 Pinus taeda
AACTACTCAAGCATTGAGGACAACACTTTTTTAAGGAGAGGGGCATGTTGGGTCCCTATAATACTAGTGATTACCCCATTACTATTGTAGTTGTAACCATTATTAATATTGTTGTGCCCCTATTGTCCCCATATTGTTATTATTGTGCCCCATAGAATCACTCTATTGTTATTTTTGTGGGTTTATACTATTATTGTTAGGTCGGTTAGGTTATATTGTGACTCCTTAGACTCCTATTTATAGAAAGGAGGTTTTTTCATTTGAATCATCGAAGAATTGTTTATTTATGTAATGTAAAGGAGGTTGCCCCCCCGAAGAGGCTGAATTCTAAGGCATTGATCTATCTTTTCTATCTATTCTTGAGCTGGTTTCATAACAGTTTTGCACTTCCTTTCATATTCATGTGCATCTTTATATATCGTTGACCAGTAATATCCTGTATGTAGGATTTTATGAGCAGTAGTATTTCCTCCAAAATGTCCACCAGCTCGTCCATCATGTAATTCCTGCATGACCCCCTCAGCTTTAGGTTTCTCTAAGCATCTTAACAATATTGAATCATAATTCTTTCTAAAAAAATACATCATTGAATATCTCATACTGATTTGACTTTAATCTTAAAGCTCTCTTTGTTTTATAATTAAGGTGCATAGGAGCATATCCATTTTTAAGATAAAATTTCAAATCAGCATATTGTAATTGCGTATCATTGAGGCTTACCTCTGATATTTTTAATTCATTACCTTGATCTTCTTCTGATGGCAACTGTGAAACTCCTGTTAACATCCTGCAAAAACCTTGGACCCTGACAATTTTAGCTAGCTAGATTTCTACATCATATTATTGGAGTGCAGTTACCCAATTAGCTCTTTTCTCCCCTGCTTCTCTTTGAAACAGTAGTTGTCTTACTACAGGTTACGGTACAACTATCTTTGTATGGGTTTTAAGAAGAAAAGGTTTGAAATGCTTCAAAGTTTGAAATACCGCAAATGCATGCTTTTCTACAGCTCAATAATTTAATTTTGCGCCTTGTAAGTTAGATCTAAAAAACGAAATGGATGGTTTGATGTTTTCATCGTTCAGCTGTGTCAAAACTGCAACATACAAAGTATCATATGAAAAAGTATATAATAGAAAGGGTTTGAGAAAGTCATAAGCTGTTAACGAAGGGAAATTAATAATGGCTTTTTTTATCAACTCAAATGATTCTCTTTCATCTTTCCTCCATCTGAAAACTACATTTTTCCTTATCATGGCTTGAAGGGTAAGACTATTTGTAAAGAATCCGGGACAAATTGTTTAACAAAATTTATTTGGACTAGGAATGATTGCATGGCTTTCTTATTGTGTAGGAGGGGAATTTTTTCTATTTCTTGGACTCTATCAGGATCGATTTAAATTCCTTTCTTGGATACTATAAACCCAAGGAGTTTTCCTCCTAGTAAAGCAAAATAAGATTTTCTGGGGTTTAAGGAAATGCCATATTTCATGCATCTTTCAAAGATGTGCTTCAGGTCTCTTAAATGATTGTTCCTATACTTGGAATAGACTGTGATATCATCCAAGTAAATAACAATTGATTTATTTATTAGACCTCTAAAGGCAATGTCCATAACATGTTGAAATGTGGCACCATGATTTATGAGTCCAAAAGGCATTTTCTGATAGGCATATGTTCCCCACTTGGCCTTGAATGTTGTCTTTAATCTATCATCTAGATGCACAAGGATTTGACTATATCCTGAGAATCCATCTAGAAATGAAATTAATTCGAAAGCTACAACTAATTGCAGTACTTGTTCCATAGGAGGCAGAGGAAAATTATCCTTTTGGAAAGCTTTGTTTAGGTTTCTAAAATCAATGCAGATCCTAATATCACTGTTCTTTTTCCTCACAAGTACCATATTCAATACCCATTTAGAATGCCTGTAGGGAAGATTATCTTAGCCTTTAGAAGCTTGTTCAATTCAAATTTAATATGACTTTCAAGGGTTGTGTGAATTTTTGGAAGCTTTTGCTGAACTAGTTTTTCATTTGAAGTCATGGGTATGGTATGTTGAATTATAGAGGTATCATAGGTTTTGAGATCTACATAATCCCAAGCGAAGACACATTTATATTTTTTCAATAACCTGATGAACGATTATTTTTCTTGAGATGTTAGGTCAAGACCTAAGTTGATATTTTGAGGTTTCTCTTTTGATCCAAGTTTTACTACTTAAAATCTCACAGTAGAACTTTGATTTTTGGAGTTAGTAATTTTCTTAAACCTATCTTTCAAATCATAAAGATCTTCCATCTTAACCACAAACTTATGAATTGGGTTTAGATCAAGATGATATTTTATTTCTATATCATGCTCATGCTCGTCTATGATCTCCTCTTCATATGATCCTTCTAATGTAGGGAAATTTACTATATCTGCATCATTATTGAACACTCCCCAATTTATTATTTTGTCGAGAATAGATGGCCTAAATATTAATTCTATTGAAAACCTGTCTGGACTAAAGTCTTCTGATGGTATAAGTCTAGAAGCCACATTGGCAAGTAAGTCAGCACTTGCATTCTGGAATCTAGGGATTGAAGAAATGTTGAAAGAAAAAAAATGAGAAGTTAATTTTTGAGCTAAAGATTGATAGTGTTTAAGATGCCTAGAAATTTCTCACCTATTTCACAATTATTTCAGAGTCACCATAGACTCGTAGATATTTGACATTAAGACTGATGTATTTATACAGTCCTTGGATCAGTGCTTCATATTCAACGATATTATTTGTAAACTAAAATTCAAGTCTACAAGCCATCATAATTTTCTCTCCTTGCGAATTGATCAAAATGCATCCTGCACCTACACCGTCTTCTGATTTAGAACCATCAAAATAGAGAGTCCAGAATGGAGATTCATTATAAACTTTATCAATTAAATTTAAACACTTGGAAGCATCTGTTTACGAGCAATTCTCAATTTGAGAAACTACAACATTATCTAAAAAGGGATACTTTTGAGCATTAAAAGATCTTAAAGAGGACTCCACTAAATAGTTTCCAATGATGTTATTAGTGAAGGAAACACGTACATTTCTTCCCTCAAGGTCTATGACTGTATACTTCATGAGTTTTTCTCAGTCTATCCTGATTTAGTTTGGTTTACTATTATGTGGCAACCATATGTGAGACCAATCAGTTGCAAAATAACCATGCAAATTTTTAGGCCAATCCCTACTGAGAATCAAACCATAAAATTCAGGAATATTAGCCACCAATATATCAATTATTTGTGAGGCTTTTGGATTAGAGGAGAGCCTAATTGAAACTGATGTTATTTCTCCAAGAACCTCTACTTTCGTCCTGTCTAACTGAACTATGTGTAGTGCAGATTTTTGAGGTGTAATGTTTAATTTAGCACACACAGTGCTTGGCATTATGTTTGAGGAGGCTCCTGATTCAAGAAGGTAGTTATGAACATTCCTGTTGAAAATTTCATAAGTAAGCAAAAAGGGAGGGACATGAGAGATAAATTGATCGCGAATCAGAACTAGATCTGAAGGATCTACTTTATTTGAGGATGACGGAGGTTTTCCCATATTGTAGGTAGCTTGAGTAACTATAGCAGATGGCAGGGGAGATAATGGAAGTTCTTTCAATTCTATTAATAGTATCTTCTATTGTTGTTTGAGTTTAGTGAGCTCATGCAACATAATGTTAGCTTTGGTATTTTTCGTGTTTTCCACTATATTGTATTCAACCATATCCAAGATTACCAATTTTTTTGAACCATTTGGGGAGTCTGGAGGAATAGGGTCAATTTGGTTTGTCTTAGATTTCTTAGTTATTATTTTCTCTTTTGCAGGAGTAGCATATTTTTGCTTCTGATTAGTCGTAGACATGTCAGGATAATTTTTGCTTCTCGTAGTTACTGGCATTGCTTGTGCCTCTTCTTCTGTTGGGAGAACAAAATCCCACATCCCAATCAGTTCAATTTCTTCTTATGTTTCAACCTCTTCATTGTTTGCTGAATCTTTTACTAATTCTTGGTCAAATTCAACATTTGGAATGGTGTTTGGAGGTTGTGATGTACAAGAGGAGTTCTTTTTTAATGATCGAAAAGGTCTTTTAGGAGTAGAAGATTCTGCTACTTGTTGTTTTATTTCTACCATTTCATTTGACATTGTTTTTAACACTTTCTAAAGGCCTTCCAGATCGAAAGCATCCTTTGAAGTTTTCATTTTAGAGTCATCTTTAAAAGTTACTTTCTTAGTCTTCCTTTCATCTGTTTGTAATATTTTTTCTAAATCTAAGATTCTTCTTTCCACAGACAGGGATTCTTTCATGTTTTCTACAAGGGTAACCTATTAGAAGGAAGAGATGATATATACCATTCTATTTGTACATCTACAACAGGTTTAGAGGTAGCTGGGATTTTGCTTATCAATTTAGTAAATCTCGCGTTGAAATCTTTCATCTTTTCATCTATATTAGCTTTTAAATTAGAAATATAATTGATCAACGATGCTACAGTTCTGTCATCAACAAATTTTGCAAGAAATACTTCTTGAAAAGTATCCCAATCTCTAATTGTACCTGCTGGAAGGGAAAAATACCAAGATCCAGTAGATCCTTGGAAGCTATAAGGAAACAATCTAATTACAACATCTTCATGTGCAACCCCATTGAGATTCATGGCTAACATAAAATTGTTTAGATGTTCTTCGATCGAGAGAGCATCATTAGGATTATACTTAGGCAACCATTTTTCTAGATTTGTTGGGAGCGCATTTGGATTTGCAATGAGGACAACACTAGGATTCGTCCAAGGTTGAGCAAGTTGATTGGCCATAACTTGATTTAAGGGCTGAGAAAATGGGAATGTCAGTCCAGAAGTAGGTATAGATGGTGAAGAAATTACTACTGGGTTAGTACTGATAATTGTAGTACTAACAAGGGAAGTGGATATTTGAGAGGTAGTGGATTGAGTAGAAGTAGATGAAGGAATAGATAGGTGGAAAGGTGAAGTGATCTCGCTAGTATCTGATTCAGATACTGATGAAGTGACTTTCCTATGTCGTGGAGGGATGGGGAACTCAATAGGATTTACCCCAAGTTTCTCACTTTGCAGTTTAGTCAATACACCAATTTGTTGTAATAAGGAGGTAACGCTTTCTTCAGATAATTCGGGTCTCTCTAGCTTATCAGCAGAAACGGATATTTGTTCCAGTTTCAATATCAAGGAATGAACTTCAAGAGATTCGGGAATATAATCTGGAGATGGTGGTTGCCTTACTACTTCAAGAGATGAGGGAGATGTTTCTACAACTTCAGATTCCTAGTTAGGGGATTCTAAATGAGATCTAGAAGGTATAAAAGTGGTGGATGGGTTTTGACTCTTATGAATGCTTTCTAAATGATCTTTAGGTCTATATGCCATTCACAGCTAAAGGCCCTCCTTCTAGCACCAAAATGTTGTGGCTTTAGAATTCTGCTACCCAAACATGGGGGATAACCACCTAGTCTGGACCTTAAGACAGCTCCTTTTCCGTTTGAAGTGGTGGCTCCGATTAGGGATAATGGGACCAGTTTCCTAATATGGGTTTTAGGATGAGAGCAGATGGTTTATGAATGTTTTGCAATAGAATAATGATAATCTAAGTGATTTATTCAATGATGAAATTTCTTTAACTTAACTTATTCTAATATAAATCCAGGTGTTCTTGCATGGTATGCGATCTAAAAAGATATCCTTTTAACATGTGATAATAAAGATTGAACATAATTAAATGGAGATGATAATGTAAAAGATAATTCCTTTTACTAAATAGTTAGTGAAAGGAATTTATAAAATATATCACATGTCTAATGAGTTATATATGAAAATTAAAACCTCTGTTATGGCATCAATACAGAAATGCAATTAATGCTTCATAGAAACAATGAATCTCACATATAATTCACGAAAATGAAGTTTTTCCACTAATTAAATGTTAACAGAATTATGCATACAAGATAATAGTACTAGATGTATGAAGCCTTGCTCATTTGATGAATGACATAGACCATATTCTTCCTTCAAATAAAATTATCTCCCAAGAGTACAGAAGTGCATCAATGATGGAAATTAGTCTGATATCTGATAGAAAAGATCGCGTTCCATCATTTAATAAAAACATTCACAAACTTATAATAACGCATTATTTGCAAATGTTTTTGATAAAATTCCAGACCCTTCTCTAAATGCATGAGAAGGGTATAAATACTATTCCAACTAAGTATGCAAAAATAGATTATACAAAATTTGAGGAGGTTTCAAACAACCTTCCTGATTCATAGGTAACTAAATCCAAAAATAAGCAAAGATCAACTAAATAGAACTAAGAGGATGACTTGTTGTCTGCCAGCTTATCCTTTAAATCACAAATATCGATCATCGGTTGAATTGGAGGAGGTAGCCTGAAATGAGATTTGAGTTGTACCGTAAAGATCGTGTCAGGAAGAGGTGAGAGCATCCTTTGAGTCGCATGGAGGGAAAAATTGAGGGTCATGATCTAGCTATGCGGCTTGACTAAATACTGCCAATACGACTCCCAGTCAGTCGTAGTTAGTTTTGTAATTCCATCTCTTTGTTTCCCCGCTTTTTCTTGCCGATCTTTACTCAGGGCAGTTAAGTCAAGAATTTCTTTCGAATTACCCTCCTTCATTAGATTGGTAGCAAACAGGGTATGATTTACTGCCTTAGTGATGTTCTTTGATACTCCAGCTGCCCCTGTGATTTCCATCTCGACATGTTTTATCCTAGCATCCCAATCAGTAAAGAGGATGTCTTTGTGATTTTCCTCAATCTCGAGTAGATTGGCCTTGTTTCCTTCTTCTAATTCCTACAATTCAATGAATTCAGAGATCTTGGTGTTTAAATCATTAAAATTCATTCTCTGGTCAATGGCTCAGTATGTGAGTTGGTCACTAGTAATCAGGTAGGAAGAGAAGTTAGTTCTAGAGCCTCTTTGACAAATTCCTCAACTGTGGGAACATCCTTGTACCTATCCAAGGATTGTTGTAATTCTTTGAGCTGCAGGTTTTTGGCCAATAAGTCAACTTCATGGCTTATTTTCAAGACTTCCATGTCTTGCTGCAATTGTGAAAGTTGCTCTGCTGCCTGCTTTCTTGCACTTGATTTTTCTTTCTCGAGCTCATGTTCAAGCTATGAAATTCTTTCCTCCCTTTCCTTTAGTAGAGTAAACACCTCAGTGGCCTTATCCATAGTGGTTGACGCGTATGTTCCTATGAATTGTGACAATCTAGTCAAGTTATCAGCCGGATTAAAAGGCATGTCCTTTCAAACAACGTCCATTGACTCATCTCCAGGTGAGAATTTAGGTGCATCTACCCTTGTTCTTTTCCTTTGCCTTCAAACTATAGCCTTGTGGAGAGGGATATAGAATACGTCAAGTGGAGGTATCTCCGTCACTTTCAAAACAATTTCTGATCTGGGAAGAGCACAGGGGCTTCATTCAGTGCACCTTTGACATATTGTGTGCGTTCATGGCATACTAAACAATACCCTTAATTGGACTACATATTGGAAAACACCTCTAAAAATCACATTATTTAACCCCCTACCAATAGGAACCCAATACACTTCCCCAGTTTAAAGAACCCCTACTTTCACTAGATATTGTAGGTATCCATTTTTTTTGTTAACATTTTTTATACCCCTTTATATTTTTTCATTAACTTTGAGTTCCATATTTTATACTTGCTAATATAAAAACCCTTTACCCCTATATATCCCCCAATATATTAAGTCAAATTTTCCTTATTATATATACCCCAATATGAACCCACGTCGTATGCTATTGCTCCACTAGTGAAGCCCCCGTGGGGTAGAGCAGCGATGATCTCAGTATGCTAGGATTTTGTTGCTTCTTGATCCATAGGTGTAAACCATTCACTGACAAACTTGGGCTCTGTATCTTGATAAATTTCCTAAGTGTCTATTACCTATTTTTTGGCTGTCTTCCTATTGGAATCAGTCGTATTGTCTACATCCTGAACTTTCCTTGCATCTGTTGTATTCTCAGTGTTGACGTGAGAATCCTTTTGAGAGAAAGGGGTTGCGCTATCGACAAGGTTACTCAGGGTAGGCTTATCCTCGGGCTTTAATAAATGCATTGGAATGACTTGAAACCTCTCATTCCTGAATTCCTGAAATCTTTGAAAATCTTCAGGTTTCAGGTTAGCCTTTGCCCATTCAAGTGCTTTCTCAAAAGAAATTGTTGACTGCAACAAATCCTCAAAGTAATTTTCCCCATGATTATATGCCTTGAGCTTTAGTACAGTAGTGACATTGTATGCCACATTGTTTGGATCGAATTTCCTTGTAGGTAATGTGTGAAGCCTGAGGGCTTCCATTTGTGTTGATTCCTTATTAGCATGAACACAATTAGCTAAATTAAAAGAGCCGCATTTGATAGGGATAGTAGGCCATAATGACTTCTTGCTATCCTTAAGGACTTTGCTAAGGCCCTTTCCCACAGTCTGGTGGGAAATCTCCCTTGCTAATAGCTTGTCAGAAACATATAAGGGAAGGATGTGTGGATACTCGATTAGACAAGAAATATTAGCGTAGACGATATCAAGTAATTAAGACTAAAATCCTTTGTGAAATGACTTTGGATCCTGAGAAAGGTTTTTATGGGATACTCGATTATAACTATCCATAACTTGTAAAATGATTATCCGCCCTCAGGCTGCTAAACATTTAATAACTTGTCAACTCATTTTTCTTATAATTTAAAATGTAATTATTCTGCACACTTTACCTCCTTAATCGTAGATCATGGTCTTTAAAGGGGTACCGTGTAGTGCTTATCAAATATCGGGTGAAATGTGATTGCGAAATTCACAACATCGCATTTCAAAAATCATTAACGGTTGTCATATGGCATGTTCAAGTTTTTTGCGAATTGCAAAGTGTGATTGCACAGTGACGAGATAAGGTTATTGTAGCGGGACACCTTTTTGCATATTATGATTTCTTAAAGGATTTATAAAATAGTGATGTGAAAAAGTGTGATATGCGACGTGCGATATAAGCTTCCTCCTTAGCTCATTTTGCAAGGTTTTTCTAAGTTTTTCTTTACATTTAGGGATTATTGTCCTAGGCCTAAAAATTTAAAAAGGGTGCCCATTTATAACTCGCATGCTAACAATTATTAGATAAAATGGGCGGGGGGGGGGGGGTGTGGGTTGGGGGGTTGTTTCGTAGTACAACACAACCATATGTTCAATTTCACACTTCTAGGCATAGGGATATCTATAAGGTTTGATGTTTGGAGGAACACTTCCTGCAATCAAGTGAATAGCATGATCACAATCACGAATAGGTGGGTGACCCTTTGGAGTCTCAAATACCTTGAAATGATGGTCAAGGAATCTTTGGATATCTAGAGAAATGGGAGACTTAGATGTGTAAGAATCTAGTGAACATAAATGTGCAATTACACCTCATTTTTCCTTCATCAAAATCTTTTTCATGTAAGTAGAGTTGATTATATTACCATGTTTCCCACTAACGCCCCTTAATTTAATTTCCCTTCCTTTGCAGAAACTTTTCAATAAAAGTTATTAAAAATTAAAAGCTATCACCCCAAAAGAGTGTAAGCATCTAACTTCTAATAGAACATCAACACCACCCATTGGAATGGAAATCACTGTACTATTCAATACATATTCTTTGATGGTTAGATTGATATTATGGCATTTCACTAAGAAATTTATAGTTCCACCATCTGCAACCATTACTTGACACTCTAGTGTTGGTAATATAAAGAACTTCAAATCCTTGGCTAGAATCAATCAATACAATTACCTTTTTCTTCTGGATATATCCTTCAATATTGATATTTTGAGTGGTATTTCTTGCCAATGCATTACAAGATATGGTCATATTCGTTTCTTCTTCTTCAACCCTTGGTGTTGGTTATAGGTTTATATATTCTTCCTTTTCTTCCTCCTCTTCACAATCTATATAAAATAATTTATTCTCAACACATTTATGACCTTTAGTATATTTTCTATCACAACTATAACAAATTCCTCTTTCTCCTTTTTCCTCTAGTTTTTGTGGTCTTATAGGTTGTGGAAGGCTATGAGCAACAACACTTCCATCTTTATAACTATGAGTGGTAGACCTCCTTGTTTCCATAAATTTTCTTCCAACTTTTCTTGACACGCTAAATGCATTCTCTAATGACTTAAGTTCCCAGAGTTGAACCTCATGTTGGATACTATCCTTTAAAGTCCCTATGAATACATCAATCATATGCTCCTCAGGAATATCAATAACCTTGATATTCAATCTTTGTAAGTCCTTAATGTGCTCCGCCATTGAGCCCTTTTGTTTGATATTTATTAATTGGCTAAAGAAGGTGCTTCTCCTTGTATCCTCATAATGTGTTATCAATTACTCTATAAAAATTGACCAAGATACAAGTGATTTAAAAGAACAAAGCGATCGATACCACACAAACTAATTGGGTTTTAGATATAAAGTTTCATTGTGTACCTTTTGTGTGTGTTACATATCATGTAGGTTAAAGAATTGCTCCATCTATAGTATCCATGTTACTAGATCCTGGTCATCAAACTTGCTCATGTCAATCTTTGCAATGTGGTTGTTCTTAAACCCAACGTTAGATTCTCTAAAATCATATTTCATATTCCTTTTTTTCTCATCTTGATTTTCACAGAGCACCTTGTTACCACTAGGAAGCATTTCTTGTAGTAACTTTGTCAAACCTTCCTTCAAACCTTACATGTCTGCTTTTAAATCATTATTCAAAACATACATCTTAGATTCCATGTACTATTTTAATCCATCTTTCAAGCCTTTCATGTATACTTTTAAACCATTCTTCAAACCATCCATCTTAGCTTCCATTTCATTTTTGGTTACTCTTTGCTAGAGAAAAAAATGTTGCACTTAGTCACATAATTTTGATATATCATGTTTCATTTCTTCCTCTTCTTCATGCATCATAGTAGAGATTTTTTGTTGCTTACTGCCAATATAAATTTTCTTGTTGTGAGTCATATTGGAAAAAAATAATGATATCTGTGCTTTACTATACCCTTTGAATCATTTCTGACTGATTTCTCAAACAAAAGTTATACAAATTTAAAAAAAATACTCACATTTGTTTCCTCCTTTTATAACTTGATCTTGAAACCGTTATATATCTATAATTTCAGCCTCCCAAGATCTGAAATTGTTTCCTATGGTAAAAGTGTGAGCCTTCTTACCAATGCCATAAATCAGGCCACTATAGGATTCTTCAAGATAAATTTAGGCCAAATCTCCCATGATGACTTGATTATGGCTTGGTTATGTAGAGAAAACTTGTATGATATTCTATGTGTCACTGTTTCAACCTTCGGCCCTGCAATTGATGCAACAAAACTACAGTCTATACATTTTCAATCATGATTTATGAAATTCAAATCTGATGCTCAAAGAGAAAGTTATTCCTATTTTGACTAGGCCACTTGTTTGAGATTGAATTCTGAAGCATGCAGAAACCCTAACTTGTTAGGACCATATCTCAGAAAATATAGTGATAAAAGATTTGTAATTTTTACACTAATTTCATTAAGGTTTCATCTCCATGTGGTCGAAATTTGAGCTTATGAAGCCTTGTAGAAAAATCATTATAAAGAACATTCCAAGATTACCTCTTCTAAGAAACGAAACCCTAAAATCCATAGCTCTTATACCAAATGTTATTTAACCAAATCACAAAAAAGAAGAAAAGATATATCAATCACTTGAATATAAGCCTCTTTGAGGGGACAACCTCCTTTACATCACATAAACGAAAAAATCATGAATGATACAAATGACACGACCTCTTTTGTATATATAGCAGTATAAAGGGTCACAATATAATTAGGGTCTACATAATAATAATAATAATATAAGGGCATAACAATACAAATATTGGGGCTACATAGGACACAAAAATAACAATATGGGAGTTACACTAGTATTATAGGGACCTAGAAAAAGAGGTCATTCTATGTAATAAGAATCTAGTGGAAATCCATTCATGGTAGCTTCACATGCTAACATCTTTTCATCTAATGAGCGCTTGTCAAATTTTTGCAAATATTCTGATTAGATGTATTACTTGTAGTTGTAACCATCATGGCAAATCACATTTCTCTAGTGATATCATCAACACTAGAATTTTTTCCCACTAAATTATTGAGATTCATAAAAAAAGAGGGAACTAAAGGGAACAAACCAACTAACAATCCTATTGTACCTTTTTTGTTGATAATTAACTTGCATTATTAAATTTTCAAACTAAGGTTCGTGTACTTGTGAATTTTATGTGCACTATATATTCTAGGATGTTTATTTTTTATCAAGAAATAAAATTCTAATCTATTAAATTCAAATACAAGTTGTAAATATGATTTATTCAAGATTTTCCCTTCATCAAATATATACACATGTTCTTTCTATAAGACTTGTTTAAATCAAAACACAATGAACTCAAAATTTAGAGTAAGAACAAAATTTGTAAACCCATTATGTCTTGCAAAATGAAAATATTATGCTACTAAACTAAATTGAAAGATTATTTTAATTGACAAAATTGTAACCCAATAAAAATCCTATGTTACTTCACTTGAAATAAATCTATTTTACTCTTTTCTGGAAATGAAACTATTATGAGTTCTTTTGGAATTAACTCTATTCTATGAAGATATTAAAGAAATCTAACTAGAAATCAAAATGAAAATGAACTTGAAAGCAGTGATTCAAGTCTAGACTACAAATCTTATAGATTACTAATGTGCACTTGCCATGATTGGAGCCAAGCTAAACATTAACTTAAATCTAATAAAACCAAGCTAAACATTAACTTAAATCTAATACTAAGAAGAAATTGTAAGACAAAAAACTAATTAAGGAAATATATTTGATTTTTTTCTATTTTGATTATCACTGCTCAACCTATGCAAACAAACCAATATTAAGTAACTAAGATTAAAAGAAGAACATTAACAAATCACAAAACATTTATAGATCGAATGGAAATGACTTCTAAAAAGGAATAAAACTGAATAACTAAACTATCTTACGACCCTTAAGGGGGTGATCCTATTGAGTGCAAGGTAAATACGAGCTCAAATTAAACTAGTTACCAACACATTTGTAACTCAAGTTTTGAACAAAGTATTGTATTAGCTAAAAATAGAGTCTTGGAACTCAACAAGTACAAACTTAGAATTCTTGATTGTCCACATCTTCCAATTCGAGGAAATATTTATAATGTTCCTAATCTTTAACAACCAAAGAAATAAATGTTGAAAGGCAAGTTCACTAAGTGACAACTAGGTGTTTAAATTGAAATAGATATTGATTTTCTCATGATTTGATCTTTACATAGCAAATCATGAGACATATATTCATCTACACATCAACAATTTGAAATTAGATGTTTGGTCAATTGATGCCACGCTTTTCCATGCTCGCTTGTTGTTGAAACTATTTTCCTCAAAACCTTGCAGGCGAATAGATCAGAGTTGACTTGTACTTTGACCAATCAAATCCTTGAGCTTTATGATCTTTTGAATAAGATTGATAGGTGGATTTCCTTATCTTTGACATTTGACATCTGTCCATATCTTTCTTGTTGTTCAAAGTCTCTGGAACTTGTCCAACCATGGATTGAACTACATAAATTATCATTAGCTATAGAAATTGCGCAAGTAGGTAGCCATAGCAATATTTCAGTCATTTTCATAAGGAAAATCTAGATTATGAGCTACATATGTTTGATACCTTATTTTGTAGTTGAGGATGACCCTAATGATCTTATAACCTGTAAAGATGTCAAAAAGAAGTATGGAATAGATGGAAAGAAGAGAAAATATGTCAAAATTTCAGGACAATTCGAGGTTTCAACAACCTTGAATGAAGAAACCAGTAAAGCCTTATTGCACATTGAATAGGGAAACAAGAAAACACTAACTTTCAAACTTATGTCAACATTATGGGAACACTAATCATATTTTATAATTGTTGGTTCCATTAAGAAAGAATATGTTATTTGGGTAGGTTGGGCTAGATTAGGTAGGTTTATAGGTTAGGTTTATAAGAGTAATCTTAAACATCATACTTATTATAATTTCATATTAATTATTTTTTCATCTACAAGAAAATGTTGTTTTATTATTTATGTAGGTTAGGTTAAGTAGGTTTATATGTTGGGTTTATAAGAGTAATCTTAAACATCATACTCATTATAATTTCATATTAATTATTTTTTCATCTATAAGAAAATGTTGTTTTATTAACATCTACTGTAACCTTGTTTTATTAACATCTACTGTGACAAGTAGACATGAATACATGTACTCCCTCCACTTTTGACATGAATATAGATAGAGAAAATATGAGGGGCTAAATTTTGCAAATATGCTAATTTTCCACGCTTTTTAATAAAACAATGATTTTCCAATTTTCATTTTTTTTCTAAAAATTATTCACCCAAAATTTATAGAATAAAATTATTTTACCTTAAAAATTACCAAAATTTTATAAACACAAAATATTTTATAAAAAATTTACCAAATATTATATAATTTGCATTTTACATATTAGTGTTTTTCACCAAAATTTTTGTACTTTATGATAAATATTATTTTTTTAATTTTTCCCCTACTTCAATATATTGACGTAATAATATGGATAAATTAATGACTGAAATACAGACATATCAATTTTTTATTAAAAAAATTTGAGTAATAATGATTTGCATTTATAACATTAATTTTATCAAATTTATATTACATTTTTAAATATTATACATTAATATATATTTTTGTTATTTCTTTATTTATTTTTTAATTATAAACCATTCAAAAAATATAGTTTTTTCCCAAATTATTAACATAATATTTTATAAAGAACTGAAACCCCGCTATTATTAAAGTCTAAAAGTGTCTAATAATAAAAAGTGTCGCTATAATAACATGTGACATATAAATGGGGTACTACTATAATAATATCTCACACATAAACATGATACCACGTTAAATAATAAAGTGTCAAAGTATCTAATAATGAAAAGTGTCGCTATAATAATATCTGACCTATAGATTGGGTACTACTCTAATAATATCTCACACATAAACATGATACCACGTTAAATAATAATAATGACATTTTACACATTACCAGATTAAATAATAGTAACATTATACACATAACTATAGTAGCATTATTATTTATTTTTTTATTTTTGTCATAATTTTAAATAGATTCTGAAAAATATAGATATATTTAAATTATTCATTATATATTAATATTTCAAATATAATTTTTAATTAAACTTTTAATTTATTTAATTAAAAACTCCGAGAACTTTTCATATAAACAAATTTAAAATTGATATACGAGCCTTATCCAATTAATCAAAAGTTTTCTTATTATTATTCATTTCACTGGAATAAACTTTCTGTGGACACGTTATTAGTTTCATATAAGAAAGATACTGGAGAATAGGGTAGCATATACTAATGCCTTACACATGAATAATATATTACCCTAATAGAGGATAGGATACCACTATGCTAGCATTCACACATGGATAAGGGATCACTATGTTTTGTTTTGCCATCATTATGCTCTCTGAAAATATTTATGCTCATCACAATGATCCCTCATGTAACTAACCTTTTGAACATAATTTGGAAATCGTATTACTCAGTGAATATAAATTCCATTGTTTAAAGAGTTCTTTTCGAAAGTACTGTCCCATGTTAAATGAATAATTTAATAAATAAAATTAAAGCATATTTTATACCTCGTAAATATGAGAAAACCATGGGTAAATTGTATGATTTAAAAGTGGATTTAAAAAAAAATTAATCTAAAAAATTTATAAATTAGTTATGAAAATAATGGAAATTTTGATAAGATTATGATAAAATTTGGTAATTTTTTGAAAATTTAAATTATAATTAATTTCAAGATTTTGAGTACCTTAAAATTTATTAATAATACTAATACTGAATCCATTTCTATCATCAAAAAATTATTTAAATAATTTAACATTATAATTTTTTACCAAATTTTAATAAAACAATATTGTCCAAACATCTGTAAACAGCACCTTAAAATAGTGCCACATGGTTAACAAATTTCTTTCAAGGAATGATGTGTAAAATGTCTTCTTAGCGTTGTGACATTCGTTGTAGCATTTCTAGGGCTAGTGGTGCACATCATCTCTCCCTAGATTCTATCTATACTTTTCGTAGTTGGTGAGGATAAAAAACCAAAATAAAAAATATATTTTCCTGGTTCAAATCTATCTGAAAATTTTATACCGAAAGCAAGACAAGTTGAAATAAAGTAATTTGTATATTTTTATCAATATAGTGGTGCACATCATCTCTAGTAGTTGGTGAGGATAAAAATGCAAAATTAAAAATATATTTTCCTGGTTCAAATCTATCTGAAAATTTTATGCCGAAAGCAAGACAAGTTGAAATAAAGTAATTTGTATATTTTTATCAATATCCATAATAGTCATTGTGGGAAGATTTTGGATGTTAACTTCATAGTTATTTTGGTACTTTGTGGTGATGGAAAAAGTGAAAGCAAATAACAAAGAATGAGAAAAAATATTCATTTGCTATTACAGAATTTGTTTGTCATGCAAAATATGAATGTGAAAAGTATGAAAACATTTTTTTATTTTTTATAAGTAAAAGTGAAATAAAAGATTATAATAATAATATAAATATATTATATATAAATGTATTTATAAATAATAATGGTTTTTTTTGTTATATACACTATTAAATTAAATTATAATATATTTAATATTTATAATTATTTAAAATACATAATATTTAAAATATTAACATAATAGTTTTAAATATAAATTATATAATTATCTAAAACTTGTTTGGCATTGCTTAATGTTTATTATTAAATAGATATGGTTAATGATTAAGAAAAAATACCTTAAAAATATTCATTATAAAGTGTTTACATATTCTAATTTTTAGAGTCTTTTTCTAAGTGACCGATATAGAATAACAAAAAAGATATTGCAGTTCAAACTATTTCCTTCTTATTCTTATTCGTGGTAAACACAATATGGATTTTTTTATGAATGTTAAATATATATCTTCTATTAAATTTGAAGACTCGGTAGAAGCATTAAAATTGTTTAATTTAATTTTTTTTAAGTGTTTGAATTTTTATTTATTGATTTAGCATTTTTATTTAAGTAAATTACGTTAAATATAAAAAATTAAAGACTGAATAATTTGTTTTCTATGGTGAATATATTATTTTTTAATAGGAATTTATTTTGAAAATGTAAGTTTTAAATCTTTATAATTATGTAAATTTTATAAAAAAATTATATATAAAAAGATAAAAAATGGAAATAAATAATAATAGCAATTATATTAATATTAATAATCATAAAAAAAATAAGTGAAATTGTTTTGTTTGGGTAAGTATTTGTCTTCTTTTGATATAAAGAAACAAGTTAATGGCTCAAGGACCATATACACTTGGCAAGAGTGAAATCGTACTTCGTTAGAAATCACTAGCAGGTAATGAATTTCGTTGAATAACAATGGTAAATCAGGCTACATTCTTTAGTAGGTCTTATGACTTTCCCTACTTTCAATGTAACTGAGTTATGATAAATTTTCCTATTGTAAAAGAAAAATTATTAACCAAAAACAAATTTAAAATGAACTTAAATAAACCTTAAGAAAATATTTTCTCACAATAAAATTGTCACCCTTTATTACTCCCATATCAATATATAATCAATAAAACCAATTATACACTTTAATTGTAAAACTAATATAAAACATGTTTAAAAAAAACATAAAATTTAAAATTTATATAAAAATTAAATTTAAATTTAAACATAAATTATCATTAAATTTACATAAATAAAATAATCATAAAAAATTACTTTTAAAATAGAAAAAATGTTTTTTTATTTTTTTTTTTAATTAGTGAAGCTAGGGATTGTCTAGTTTTTTCATTTCCTTTTGACATCTATTAATATGTCGTTTTTCCCCTCAAAATTTCGTGTTCTTTTGACATCTATCGATATGCGGTTTTGCCTCTCAAATAACAACTGATCACAGATGGATAAACAACTGATAACAGATGGATAATTTGTTATTACTATAAACGAGGTTGCAGAAACAACGTACACCACCACGGTTGGAAACCCCTCAAAGACTTCCGAACACTGTAGACTCACTATCCATGAGAATGTGGAGAGTAGTAAGCCTCGTTGGGACACTTAGCACAACTCTTCACGTAAGTACAAGGAGGACCAATGGCAACGACATCTTTCACTACCACTGCATTTAGCAGGAATGAGACGCCCAGCAGCCACAATACTGTGAGCAACCTGCCCATCTTGACTTGTCTTCCAACCATTTTGAACGCTGAGATTAAAAAACATTTATCTCAACCACTTTAGCGAGTATTTATGGTGTGAGGATACTATTTACTTGCAGGAGAGTTTGGGGATTCATGCAAATGGCAATATTGCTTCCGCACAAGGTATAACGTATTGGATATTACATTGACTGCGCATTAGTTCCTCGGTTGACAAAAAATTAAAGTCTTATTCTAATGTAAACATTAGGTAAACCATTAAACTTTTTTTTTTTAAATATTTTCTTTTATTTATCTCGGATTTCATTGGCTCTATGTTATTTTCTTTTATTGTGTAAACATAGTGATGTACCTTTAGTCATCAGTTGGCTTGTGAAATGGAGAAATAGTGTCCACATTTCTGAGTCGTCTACTTGACAGATTTGAGATTTTTGCTCAGGTGCAGTCATTCCTCTTCCATTCAGACACTAAACTGGTTTACATGTCGATGAAGTACACTAAACTGGTTTACATGTCGATGAAGTAGTAATTGATATTTTATTGTGCCTTATTCCAAATTTTCAATGTGTTGTAAGCTCACATTGAGGTTGCAAGTCAAACTTCCCCTCACGACCTGGATCAATAATGAAATTCGATCCTTGTTATGTGTCGAATGCATAAAAATTTGAGGACACATATACAAGAAACCTGTCTGTGGGGAGGGTTACGAAAATGGACTCTTGTGAAGAATTCCTTTTTGGTTTCTAGTCTTTTCGTTTATTGGAATAAATGATTTAACGAAATGGCCTCTAAATAGCAGCGAGAACTATACAGATCAGAGGACACTGGGCACAGTTGGCAGGTCCTGTTGAAGGCAAAGTCTAGGAATATTGATAGAATTTCATAATTCCACTCATAACTTATTAAACTCCTCAGAGACATTTTAGTCAAGCCTGGCTCTACGGGTACTGTACTATCCCGGAGAATATGGTGTGGCCTGGCCAAGTGATCGACTTAGCACCCCTGAACTACGCGGTTGTTTGAAATTTGTGTTCTGCAACCCATTTCTCAGTGGTGCTAAAGTAGGAAGTCCACGCATTTACAATGCAACTTATGTGGGGATCGGGCCTTCACCGACTCACTAGGCCAGGCTTGTGTACCTTGAAAATGTTAGAAAAAAATTGATGTGCATTGGTGTCATTGCTATTTCAAATTAAAATGAATACAAGTGTTGGTGTTATAGATTCAAATAGGTAAGAAAATCCAACTGGAAATTAAATAAATATTATATTAAATGATCTCAAAGAATTATGTACATGTTGTACATATAAATACATATAGGAAATAGTTGAATTAGTTCAAATATGTAAGATGATCCAAGTAGAAACCAAATAATTGTATATTAAATGATCTCAAAGAATTATATACATGTTATACATATAAATACATATAGGAAACACTTGAATTAGTTCCCGGGAGTTCTTGGACTCTGATAACTACCCAAAATGACCCAAAGTTAATCTTGAGGATTAGTTATCTAACAATCCCCCCTTAAGCCGAAGGGATATATCGAAGTCCAAGAACGAGAGCTCAAAATGCAGAAATGCATCTAAGCCAAGAGAATGTCTCTCAAGAAATGGTTTTTTTAAAATAACCACAAACCAGGATGGGAGAACTCAAGGTCTCAACCAACACTAATTCTGGAACCTTCATAGTGGTTCTCAGAACAAAAAATATGGTTTTAAGGTGGCCACAAACTCTGGAACTATCATAGCAGTTCCTTGAACAATTCAAAACATGGAAGTGTTCACTCAACTCAATAAACTCAAATCTGACTCAGGCTCCCTTGACATCTCGAACTCGAACCTGTAGCAGACCATCAACCATTCCCCCCTTTTGGAACACAAGGTGAGAAGTACTCTTCATTACTACAAGGTTTCTCATCACTCTGGAACATATTCTTCGATATGCCCTGTAAATCTTCTTGTCTGTCTTGGTCCAATCCCAAGAAGGAATCCATCCAAAATTTACCTTCTCTCTTGCAGTAGACTTCTTTTTGGAGCATCTATTTGTATGATGATTTCGCTTTCCGCAATTCACACAGGGGTGAAGATCAAAACACTGATCTTTCACATGTCCAACTACGTTACACTGTTGGTATCTATCAACTTGTTCTGCAACAACAAAGTCCTTTAATCTAGAGCTTCGGAATTGTATCAGTTTAGCAAAATCTAGTATGTGAAAAGATACATCCAAAATATCCTCTTTGTAACCCAAACCATTTCTATGTTTATTGTGTCTAGTCTCTTCCCATGGCCTTATGAATGTTTTGGAATCAGGTTTCTCATAAGAACTTTTAGTTGCATTTATTTTTTAAGATCTCTGTGAAGGTTGCTGAAATGGTTGTGATGGTTGCTCATCTTGAAAAATAGGCTCAAGAATAGGCTCTTCAAAAGCAATTTTTGGTCCTGCAGAAACATTACTCTGATTATTTTCTGAGTGATGATCGGACTCAAATACTATTAATCTAAAGAAGAACAGGTTCAAAATTCTTCTTTTGTGTTTCTTCTCGCTGAAACTGGGATTCTAGTTCCAACAATTCAATTTTGTTTTTTTCATTTTGAAAATATATTTGGATGTCAAAGAGAGTGTCCTTGCCGACTTGGACACTGTTATGATCACTGGATGACACTAAATTGCATAATAAATGCAAAATATCATCGACTTTGGCCATGTTCTTTAGTAATCAACTTTAAAAAGGGTGTCGGCTACCACAAAAAATGCACCCAATAAAAACAAATTTACATTGATGTAACTGGGTGTCCAGTTCAACCGAAAATGCACTCGTTTACAACATTATTTCAACAAGAAAATTTTTATCACATTGCTACAAACAAAATGTCACCCTTTTGTGACAACCTCCAGAAAAATATCTTTCAAATTTGTCTCTACAAAGTTTTAAACTTGATATCTTCAATAGACCAAGTAACCATATAAACTATACTAACCACAATTTCCTTTGCTTTTCTTGTTTTTATAATCATATGTTAACCAAATTAAACTTTCATGCTCAATAAAAAACGGATTTGTTTATTAACCACAATTTTCTTTGTTTTTCTTGTTTTTATAATCATATGTTCACCAAATTAAACTTTCATGCTCAATCAAAAAAGGATGTGTGCAGCACAACACGGTTTTCAAGAAGAAAATAGAAATTTTGAAATTACAAACTTCCTTTCAAGAAGAAAATAGAAATTTTGAAATTACAAGATTCCTTTTCGACTGTGGTTATTCAACTTCAAGTGGATATTGACGTTGAAGTTATCTTATATTCTTACTGGATTCATTTCTTCAACAAACCGATAGAAATCTCTGGTTTGTTCCTGTAAATTAGTCCTTGTAATCTTGTGTAAAACATTATCCAATCTTGCTATCATCAATGATTGGTCTTTAATGAATCAAAGGGCTTTTTGTTTTAGTATAAAATGTGCCACCTGTGCTAACAGACATACTGCTAATATGAGAAGGCATCCAGCCTACCTCCCACTTAAGAAAATCATAACATTTTAATACATCCAAAACGACCACCTCCACTACAAACCCTCTTCAAACACCAAGAAAAACAAGAAGCCTATATTCAACCATTCTTTGGAATCTCAATTAATTACAAATCTCAAGATTTCCCATACCAAGTTGGAACTATCAATCGGACCAATCAATTAAAAATCCCTGAGAACACATTTTTAAAGCCAGACATACCCATCTGAAATCATGATAAAGCACAAATGATAATAAATTACAGCATAATAAAAGCTCAGGAAGAATGTAATGAGAACAATAGTATTTCTATGCCGAATGTGAAGCTTAGGTAGAATGACTTCAAATTGTTTTCAAGAAAAAGAGATATGAGGCAAATTCTACCCCATTTTATACATTTCCCAGACAAAAACTGGAAAATTTTAAATGCGAATGTGATTTGAAGACTTTGACACCATTCAATAAATAATCGGCGTTCTATATGTAAATTCAAAGTCAGGGTCAACAATGTATATTATCATCTCACATACCAGGCTTTAAAATTGCATTGCTCAAACGTTGCTCCTCTCTCTCCTCTCGGCCAAAAGATTCAATTTTCTGGTAGATGGTGGTGGAATTGATTTTACGCAGATATAAGATGGCACCACAATCTACATTTGTTGTTCATCACACATACATTGATGTTCATCAGAGATACATAAGGACCAATGGTCACTGAATCATATCGGCCTCTCACTCCAGTGTTGCTTCAAGACCGATGCCTGCAACTGCCATTGGAACTTCTACCATTGTGTTACTGTAAAATACAAGGAGACTACAACACGGGTCATGCCATTACGCTTTCTTTGTTGTTGTTGGAAGGAACTAATTCCAACTACCTGCAGTCAGAATTCAACAGATGATTTAATGCAGGTTCTAGAATTCATTGACAATGGGCAAAGCTTCTTGAAGAAGCCACCACCCCATCGAACTCCAGAAGGATCTTTGTCCTGTATAAATACCTGTTTAATTAGTGAATGAAGGCAAGTGGTAGAGTTCTGTGTTTGAGTCTCTACTCTCTGATATGGTATCAGAGCAAGTGTGAGGTCGAGTGCTGGTAAAGAGTTGTGAGCTCTATGTTGGTGAGTCATGCAAAGGAGGTCTCGATGGTGTGAGTTGGAGTTGTGTGCTGTGAGCTTGGAGAACGACATGCTGGTGGTGAGCGCGCCAAAGAAGTTTGAGCGTTCTTTCCTGTGTGTATCCAGTGTGAGATATCTATTGCAGAGAAATTTGTTTGAGTTCTTTCTCGTGTTGCAAGAAGTTTGTTTGTAGGAGATAAAAACTCTGGCAAAGGGCAATCCTGGATGAAGGATTGTGTGTGAGTTTTCATTCGGTTTTATAACTGTCATTTCTCATTATGCATTTTTCTTTTATGCTTTTGGAAGGCGGTTACAATTCTGGATATTTTCCTCTTTAGTGAATTTTTGAATCAGGGTTTTACATTTTTATCAAGTTTGGATACATTTTAAACATGTTCCCTTCTCATCCTGAGCGATATTTTGTATCATTATTATCTGGATGTATAGTAAACATGATGTCTCTGAAAGTGGCATTTTAGTTGAAACAGTCCTTTTAAGATATAACAAGGGAACGTGATCATTGCCTTACATTTTTTTGCAATACATTGACATGCAGCATTATGTAATGTTTCCATAGCAGCAACAATATATTTCTATAGGATCTTTTATAATAAAAAAAGGGAACGGTGTTATTATTGGTGATATTAAAAAAAGGAGGGTTGTTATTATTGAGTAAGGAAATATTGAAGTTGTGGAAAAAAAAAAAAAAATTGCATTTTGGTGATTGAAGAAAGTTTTCATCATGGCAAATTTGTTCCCTGATACTTATTTGAATGAATCCACCAAACTTGATGGAGAAAATTATGTGAATTGGAAATTCAAGTTACTGACTATTTTAGAAGGTTATAATTTGTGTTCCATTGTGAGTGGGGATGAGCCCAAACCCACTGTTGCAGGTTCTATTTCAGATTGGGAGAGAAGGGAGACGAAAGCAAAGGTGTTGTTGCGTATGTACGTAAAGGAAAACATTATTCCTCACATCAGAGATTGAAAGACATCAAAAGAAACATGGGATACGTTGAAGGGTTTGTATGAAACAACAAATACAAACCGGATCTTGTTTTTGAAGACTAAGCTTTTATCTCTAAAAATGGAAGCAAATGAAAATATAAGCAATTTCATATCTTGTGTCAAATATTTAAGTGATAAGTTAGGAGATATTGGTGAAAAGGTGTCTAGTACTGACTTAGTCACCATCACATTCAATGGCTTAGTGCAAGATTATCAAATTTTTGTTTCAAGTCTTTCAGCTAGAGAGAAACCCCCTACATTTGATAAATTGACAGGAATTCTTCTACAAGAGGAGGAGAGGATGAAGAGCTTTAATTTGGGCTCTAGTAGTTCAAATTTGGCATTGGTAGCCAAGGGAAAATATCCATAAAGAGGCAAGCAATGGGACAAGAACAAAGGAGGCAAGTTTCAAGCAAAACAAAAAGGTATGACATAGTCTAAATTTCCAATCCATGATAAAAGAAATGATAATTGTTATTATTGTCGCAAACCTAGGTATCATTCTAAAGATTGTTATAAAAGGAAATATAATGAGTCTAGGTGAAGAAACAAAAGGCATAATGGAAATTTTGTGGACAAAGATACCTCAATCAATGATGGATTTAAAAATCTAAAATTGTTTGTTTCTGATGCTGCATTGTCTGTGGAAAATGGAAAATAATGATGTGAATGCTTGGTTCATTGATTCTAGTGCATCACTCCATATGTCTTGTAATAAGGAGTGGTTTGATGAATATTATGAAAACATTGATGGAACATATGTTTATCTAGGAGATAATACATCACTTAAAGTTCAAGGTTATGGAGTAATAGGTGTGAATTTGCTTAATGGACAAGAGAGATGGATCCATAATGTGATGTATGTTCCCGGTATCAAAAACAATTTAATTTCTGTTTCTACTATTGCTGACCAAGATTTGAAGGTGGAATTTGTTAAATCACATTGTGTAGTGAAAGACATTCAAGATTAGTAGAAGGTTATTGCCACAGGAACCAGAGTTGGAGGCTTGTATAAGTTGGATGTAACCAGGAAAAGTCATCAAGCATTGGCATCTACAATAATATCAACAATAGATTTATGGCATCAAAGGTATGGACATCTAAATCACAAAGATTTAGTGCTACTTCAAAAGAACACAATGGTTGAAGGTCTTCCTGTCTTGAAGAATGATCATGTTGAATGTGAAGCATGTGTACTTGGCAAGAAACATAGGGAGGAAGTTCCTACACATAAAGAAAAAAGGCAAAGGGAAATACTTGAATTAATTCATACTAATGTATGTGGACCTATGCAAACTATATCTATTGGTGGAGCATGGTATTTTCTTATTCTTGTGGATGATAGATCTAGGTATACATGGATTTATTTCATAAGAAAGAAGAGGGATGTTATTGAGTATTTTAAAGAATTTAAGAGTATGGTAGAAAAGCAAACTGGTAATTACATCAAATTTTTGAGATCTCATCGGGGGGGAATTCAAATCAAGAGAATTTAATCAATATTGTAAAAGCAATGGGATTCTGCAACAATTTACAGTGCCACATACACCTCAGCAAAATGGAGTTGCTAAGAAGAAAAACAGAACACTAGTTGAATGTGCACGTAGTACGCTTCAAGGTAAAAATATCTCTAATGTTTTTTGGGCTGAAGCCATTAATACTGATGCTTCTTTGAAAAATAGGAGTCCAACCAAAAGTTTAGAGCTTAAAACAATTTTTGAAGCATTTTATGGGTACAAACCAAAAGTGAGTCATTTAAGAGTTTTTGGTTGCAAGGCATTTGCTCATATTCCAAAAGATGAAAGAAAAAAACTTGATGCAAAGTCAATTAAGTGCATATTTATTGGTTATTGTGATAATCAGAAAGCATACAAGTTGTTTGATCCCAGTACTCATAGACTGCTTGCAAGTAGGGATGTGGTGTTTCATGAGAATGCAAATGAAGGTGATAAAATAAATAATACTAGTGTATGGCATGATATTGATGATTATGTCAAATTAGATACAAGTGTTGAACAAGAACAGGAAAAAACACAGGAACAAGTACAAGTTCAAGAGCAAGTAGAATCAAGCAGTCATGACACTCCAAAGAAAGGAGACGAGACTCTACAAAGCTGAAAGAAAGATGAAAGTAGTAGAACTCCAGGAAGGTCATCACGTCAATGTCAAGTACGTGTAAGGTATAAAGATTATGCATTAATGTCTCTTGTTATGAATGTTGTAGAACCTTCAAGCTATGAGGAAGCTAAAGAATATGAAGAATGGAGAGATGCAATGAATGAAGAATATAACTCTATAATGAAAAATGACATATGGGAATTAATAGAATTGCCTAAAAACAAAGTTCCCATAGGATGCAAATGGCTTTATAAATCTAAATTTAATGTTGATGGAAGTGTTGATAAACATAAAGCTAGATTGGTTGCAAAAGGATATTCACAATAGGAGGGAATTGATTATGAAGATACTTTTGCACATGTAGCTAAGTTGAACACAATTAGAATCATGATTGCATTAGCTACAAAATATAATTGGAAAATGCATCAGTTAGATGTTATATCTGCATTTTTGAATGGTGAGTTAAAAGAAGAATTTTAGTTAGCTCAGCCTGAAGGGTTTGTAAAACAGGGACAGGAGCATCTGGTTTGCAAGTTAAAGAAAGCTCTATATGGCTTGAAACAAGCACCAAGATCATGGTATGTGAAAATTGATTCTTTCTTTTATGAGAAAGGTTTTATGAAAAGCAAAAATGATCCTAACTTGTACATAAAGGAAGATGAAGGCAAAATTTTTTCTTTAATATCTATATATGTTGATGATCTTATCATAATAGGAAATGCATGCAAGTTGATTGAAGAAATTAAAAATCAGTTGTCACATGTATTTGAGATGAAGGATCTTGGTGAATTGCATTATTGTTTAGGTCTTGAAGTTTGGAGGGAATCTAGTAAGACACTAATCACACAAAGAAAATATACAAGGGAAATCCTTAAAAGATTCAATATGATTGAATGCAAGGAAACATCTACTCCTTTAGAACAGAATGTCAAGTTGTGCAGTGATGATGGAACCAAAGAGGTGAATGGAACTATGTACCGTCAACTGGTGGGAAGTCTGAACTATCTCACCACTACCAGGCTAGATATAGCATATTCTATTAGCATACTTAGTCAGTTCATGGCTAAGCCTTGTGAAAGTCACTGGAAAGAAGCAAAGAAATTCCTTCGATATTTGAAAGGAACGCTTAATTTTGGTGTTATATATACTGATGAATTTGATATTGAATTGGCAGGTTATTCTGATTTTGACTGGGCTGGAAATCTAGAGGATAGGAAATCCACTACAATATTGGTTCAGGACCACTATCATGGAGCAGTAAGAAACAACCAACTCTTTCATTGTCATCCACTGAAGCTGAGTATAAAGCACTATGCAGTGCTACCTGTGAAGCAATATGGCTTACGAGGATACTTGAAGATGTTAGAGAAACACAACAAGCACCTACAGTAATTAGATGTGACAATCAAAGCACTATCAAATTGGAAAACAATCCTATATATCATGGAAGGACAAAACACATTGACGCACAACATCATTTGTAAGAGAAAAATTGCAATCAAAAGAAATTGATTTATCATATTGTAATACAAATGAAAATGTGGTTGACATATTCACCAAGCCTCTTAGAAAAGCTAAATTTGAAATGTGTAGAAGTAAATTGTGCGTTGTAGAAAATCCAAATTATGTTGTAAGTCCACCTGAGACTTAGACCAGCAGGCATACCAATTAAGAGTATGTGTTGTTCCACTGCGCAAAGTGAGAGTATTTGCCAAATTTTTTTAGGCAGAATGGCGTCACCTCAATTAAAAAAATCAATGAAAGTAAATCCGAATTTCGAACTCGCAAAATATTTTTCCAAAAGAAAACACTGTAAGACAATGATTGCATCAAATGTCAAAAGGAAACAGTGGAAAAAATTATCGGAGGTGTCTTGTCTTCAAGGATACAAATAACAATAAAGTATGAGAACTTTAAAGCCACCAACAAAGTCTGCGTCATAACTGAGATCCTCTGATTTTGGGTTTCAATGAAACGATGGAAGCAACATTGGCAGTTTACAAAAAAAATCACTGGGACTAACTAAACCCATGACTCTGGTCTCAGCTTCTTAATATTCGTCTCTATGCTCAGATAAGCAGGGATCAAGACCGTAAATCAGAAAATAGAACTTCAATGTTTTATCATCAAACATTATATGGAATATTCGATCAACCATGCAAACCACTCTTAACAGTGCATAATCTAGGTCAGCAAAGGCCCCGACCACAAAAAAAGCCCAAAAAAATAAGCAATCTGTGCTACTTATTCAAGGCCCAAAGTTTTACTATTCGGATCTCTCGGATTTGCAGCCACTAGATCAATATTAAACATAACACAAGCTACATGATTAAATAAAGACAAAACATTCACGCCCCATACCTTCGTTTCATATGCCAAGCTACAAATTCACTTGTATAATTAATCTCCAAATCACATTAACACTGTCAAAACAATCCTTAGTGCACTCACCATCTACGTCGAAGAATACAGGTAATTCAGAACTGTGCTCAGAATTCCTGCGGCACCAACAATCTCCTCATTTATCACAACGCTTTCAAAAGATGTAACACAACGAGCCTACTGCAACTTATACCAATTTGAACCAGCTGCAACTTATCACAATTTGACCTTCCGGTTCGGTTTCGAATAACATGTCAAATTCTTAAGACCAAAAATCTGACAAAGAACAAGAGCTCGGCAGGAGGCCACAGAACTAGTGGCTCAACTCAATCAACAGGCAGATGAATTACCCACTCTGATACCATTGTAATACAATCTAACTGGAAACCAAATAAAATGTATATTAAATGATCTCGAATAGTTATTTATATGTTTTACATATAAATACATATAAGAAATAGTTGAATTAGTTCTAGGAGTTCTTGGATACCAATAACAACCCAAACTGACCCAAGGTTAATCCCGAGGATTAATTATCTAACAAAATATCGCAACTATCATCCCCTCGTGCCATGTGCTAGACATATCCATCTATAGCCATGGAAAACAAGTATCCCTACGGACTACGATTTCGTGTCTTCTTCTGAATTTTCATGTATAGATAATACTCGATCAGAAAGGGCACTATAAGACCAAGTGCTCAGATAGTTTGTTCAGGTATCATGATAGACTTGGACTCCATGTATTATTTTGAATCTTCATGTATAAATAATACTCGATCAGAATATCTGGCACTGTAAGATTGTGAGTGCTCAGTTTGTTTTCCCTTGGCCAAATTGTCTAGCTAGACTTGAAAATGTGGAGCTTAGGGGTTTCAATTTCCCACTTTTTATGTCGGCTACATTTTCTTTTTCAACTATGGGGCCTTGTTACGTTTTTTCCATAAATTTGATTAATTTTTGTAAAGCTCTATACGTGCTGATTTCATCCATGGTTGAAGCTTGAAATTTCTTTGTTTTTGTTTTCTTGCAGAGTTGGTTCCAAATGGGGACTTTGAGTTGGCTCTTAAGCCCAAGGACCTCAAAGACACGTCCTTATAGAATGAAACTCCTTACCGAACTGGTGAACTAAAGGTTTTGTGGAGTACATAAAATCTGGACATCGTCAACATGATATGTTAAGCCCAAGGACCTCAAAGGCACGGTCCTTATAGAATGAAACTCCTTACCCAATTGGCGAACCAGAGGTTTTGTGGAGTACATAAAATTTGGACATCTTCGACATGATATGTTAAGCCCAAGGACCTCAAAGGCATGGTCCTTGTAGAACAAAACTCCTTACTGAACTCGCGAACCAAAGGTTTGTGGAGTACATAAAATCTGGACATCGTCGGCATGATATGTTACTTGCAGTGACCGAAGGAGCCCATGCTGTGAAACTAGGAAACGAGCCATCCATAAAGGAGTATCAAGGCCACAACTCTTAACGCATGCAATATTCATTGAACATATAAAAGGTTTCAACATTAAAATAATGGCACTAAACTTGAATCGGTGCTACAACACATTTATTAATATACATTGTCTTATGGAGAAGTATAGGAATGAATGAGGTAAATGATAAAGTTGTTAAATATGCCATAGCAAATCTATTAATAAGAATAGGCTTATGGAGCAATTTATGAATAAATGAGAAATAATGAAGTTGTTAAATCGGCTAATATTTTGAGGTGGGGATTTAGACAATAAAGTTTCAGTGTTAGTAATAATATTCCAACCTAGAGACAATAGACAATAATGTTTCAGCGTTAGTAATAAGCTTCTGAAATATAGACAATAGATAATAATGTTTCAGTTTTGGTAATAACCTTCAGGGATTTAGACCTTATTTACTATAGCATTTTCTCTTGCAATGATTGATCTCGGGTCTAATCCAGTTGTTTTTAAAGATGGCATCAATATACTATTCCTTCAATGTTGAATCTTAAGTAAACCGTGTTTGAACTTATAGATTTCCATTGCATTGAATTTATGCTAAGATGTAATATCTAAAGCACAATTGAATAATTGCATGGGCATAGTTTTGTTCTTCTTGTAGCACTTGTTGAATAAAGTCACAATCTACAAGGACTTCTAAAATTAGTGAGGCAAAAGTAAAGTATTCTCATTGTAATTTATGACTAAGATTGCATATGGAGATAATTTGTATATAAAAGTCGAAAATTTCATAGAATTCCTAAGTGCCATTAGCATAAAAACGAATTTTTTCTTGCGAAAAATGCACTTAAATACACCCAGTGTTTCCACTCTATTTCATTGTAAGATAATAATAACAAAAGTAACAATATCTAATAATAAATATGTTAAACTTTTTAATATAATTGTGTTATTGAAAAGTAATTTTTAATCGAATTTTATTTGTGAAGAGTTTATTTATTTCTCAATGCATCACCGTTGAAAAGTAAAATTTTAAACATAACATTCCTTTACGCAACAATAAAAGCTCAAAGCATAAAAAAAAATTGTCTGATGGTCAAGAAGAATACAAATTCCAACCGTGACCGAATGGAATAGCATAGTATTCAATGGATCCAATATTGTATTTCACGTGTATATATTTTGTCTAAAAGAGCGTGCTTATCATAGAGATAATGTTTGCATAAGAAAAACAACGTGCTTATCATAGGGATAATGGTTGCATAGGCAAAACAAAGGCAGGTACAATTTCTAGGTAGATGAGAAAAGTAGGTACAATTTCTAATTATATGAGATTAAAAATGTCATTTAATCGACTTTTGGTTGTCTTTATCTAATGTAACTTAAAACTATTAGTTTAAAAAAATATAAATATAGATGTAGATGTCAGCTGATGTATCCATGGTCCATGCTTTATTATGTTCAATGATATCTCTAAAAATAAACATTAAATTGTATATATAAATGATATATTTTAAATTAATAAAAATAAAATATTTTGTAAATAATAATAAAAATGTTCTATTTAAAACAATTAATTGTGAATAAAAATTTCTTTTTATTTTTTACTTTATTATTTTCATAATTACACTAATTTTAATTAACAAATCAGCTTCCTAATTATGCAATTAAACCATTGGGTAAAACTCTATTGATTCACCATTTTTATATGTAGTGAAAGTTTTTGAACTTGACATATGAACTTGACATAAAAAAAATAGAACCAGGGTTCTATAGCATTGGATTTCCACCCCCCACAGTGCAAAATTATAAATAACAAAATACCTCAAATTGCATAGAATTTACAATATATGTTTCTTTTTTTCAAGAAGTCGGAGAACCCACAATATTAACCATTTCTTTAATCAATGTTTCACATCCCAATCGGGATCCATCATCCAGACAAACTTGAATGAAGAAAGAAGAAAAGCTTTAATGAGAGTTTAAATAGTTTTTAATAAAAATATGTCTGCTAGTATATGTTTAATTAGTTAATATAACTAGTTAGTTAGTAAACGTATTTAGTTAACTAACTCTATGAGAAAGCTAGTACCAATTATTTCCATAAGTTTATTTCTAGTTTCAATAAAAAATCTATTTAATAATTAAATTAAGTGACATGGAATGCTAGCTATGTGCTGTTATTTTTGCTATTTCATTTATTCATCTCCAACCAATAAAAAAAACTTTATTCTATTTTTTTTAAGCTGTTTTAGAAAGGAAGGGCAACGCAAGGATCGTTGAAGATATGATTATGATTATTTTAATATTGGTTGATTAGCAGGGAAAGTTATTGATTTGTTTTGGACAATTTTTGTTCAGTTTAAATTTACTCAAATAACATGCGGAAATCCTTTACCCAATGGCCATTGGTCAAGTTGTAAACTGCACCTAAATTGTTCAATTTAAGTTTACTCAAATAACATGCGGCCATCCTTTACCCAAAGCCGAAGTTGTAAACTGCACCTGATTGGATATTGTGGTATCAATGGAAAACGCTAAAACAGATATCAGGTACAGAGGGTCGGTATGGATGATGTCAGTGTGATATTATAGATATTCGGTAGAGAGGATCATTATTGATCGTTATGGATGATGTCAATGTGATATTATCACATTAGTTTTTAAAAAAAAATAAAGAAACTTTATATATTTCTTTATTGAGTTTATATTGGAAAGGGGGTCCACTATAATTATTATTCAATAAAAATAATATTTAGTTTTTAATTGTGTAATTAAATTTATTAATTTATTTATATTTTATAAATAAAAAATTGTAAATTTTCAGGGTGATATTTGTAAATTTTTTATTTTTTGAGTGTACTTTTATATTTTTATGAGCAATTTCTAGTAAATACAATTTGAGTGGATCTAATGGTTAAGAGCATGTGTTTTCTTCTAAGAGGTTATAGGTTCAAAACCAGAGGGGTGTAGGGTATGTATCTCTTCCTAGACTTCTCTCATACACCAATTTGGTGTTTGTCTTGGCCTTAACCAGTGGAGCAGGTTCAAAATGTATGCCCTAGAGGAGTCTCGTATGGTGATTCATCTTCAAAATGTTTCCCTTAAAGGAAGGAGGAAAGTCATATCGTGATTCATCTTCAAAATGTATGCCCTAGAGGAGTCTTGTATGGTGATTCATCTTCAAAATGTTTCCCTTAAAGGAAGGAGGAAAGTCATATCGTGATTCATCTTCAAAATGTATGCCCTAGAGGAGTCTCGTATGGTGATTCATCTTCAAAATGTTTCCCTTAAAGGAGTCTCGAAGGTCATATCCTGATTCATCTTCAAAATGGATGCCCTAAAAGAGTCTCAAGATAGAGTGATCCAATGGTAGCTTCAAATGGTTCAAAATGGATGCCCTAAAAGAGTCTCAAGATAGAGTGATCCAAAGGTAGCTTCAAATGGCAAGCTCATGGGAAGTAAAAAAGACAACCTTCAACATCTTCAAAATGTTTCCCTTAAAGGAAGGAGGAAAGTCATATCATGATTCATCTTCAAAATGTATGCCCTAGAGGAGTTTCGTATGGTGATTCATCTTCAAAATGTTTCCCTTAAAGGAGTCTCGAAGGTCATATCCTGATTCATCTTCAAAATGGATGCCCTAAAAGAGTCTCAAGATAGAGTGATCCAAAGGTAGCTTCAAATGGCAAGCTCATGGGAAGTAAAAAAGACAACCTTCAGCAAGTAAGAACGAAAACCTTCAACAGGAAAGTAACAAAGACAACCTTCAACAAGAAAGACAACCTTCAGCACGAAAGGACATACCCTAATTCAGGAAAGTAAGAAAGACAACCTTCAGCAGGAAAAGACATATATTGATTCAAGAAAGTAAGAAAGACAACCTTCAGCAGGAAAATACATATATTGATTCGAAAAAGTAAGAAAGACAACCTTTAGCGGGAAAAGACATATCCTGATTCACCCTGATTCATCTTGATTAAAGTAGGAAAGAAAACATATATTGATTTAGGAAAGTAAGAAAGACAGCCTTTAGCGGGAAAAGACATATATTGATTCAGGAAATTAAGAAAGACAACCTTTAGTGGGAAAAGACATATCTTGATTCATCCTTATTAAAGTAAAAGAAACCTTCAGCAACAAAAGACATATCTTGATTCAGGAAAGTAAGAAAGACAACCTTTAGCAAGAAAAGACATATACCGATTCATCCTCATACTTCGGCCTCCAAAGATCTTGTGCAACCCATAGTTGACACACCTTTAGCTTCAATGGGAAAACAACCTCAGGGCTCTGATCCTTCAAATATTGAATGTCCCGTACTCACATACCTTTGGCTTCAATGGAAAAAAACCTTCATTCAGATAGTGAATGTCATGTACTCTGATGAGGCATCATTCAGATAGTGAATGTCCTATACTCTGAGGAGGCAAGAGCGATGGAGCTTTCTTTGAAAGACGAAAATATGACATTTTCTTCAAACATAACTGGCAAATCTGTAAAATGGATAGATGCCTATAAAAGAAAAAGAAATAAAAAAAAACCTTAAACACTTATAGTATTTGATATCTTAATATATCACACATGATACTCACTTAAATAATTGCTCTTTTATTTCGTTGTGAGTAAGTTATTACTCATTTAAGCAAATCAACAAATAAAATTACCAATATAATTTTCCTTTCCTAAATATTAATAGAAATCAATAATATATTACCCAAAAAAAATAATCAATAACAATAAATATAAATACAACTAAGAAACCTCTATATATAATAATTGCAATTAAAAGAAATCGATACAGATGATCAATGCAGCCTTATTTGACTTTGCATTCTCCATTGCTTTTCGAATATACACTCGTCGCCCATAAAGTAAGCCGCCACCAGTAACGAACGGAAGAAAACTGGGACACGCATCATTATTATTAGCTTTCGGTAATAAAATTGCCAGCTCATACAAACGAATCACGGTGACATCTTAAACGTAGAAAACGTACCACTAGAATTACTTTCATTGTCATTAATAAATAAATAAAAGGAGTCCTTATTGGATAGTCTTTTATATGACCCATGAAAAAACCATTCAGAAAGATAGCTTAAACATACTTAAGATACCACTATCATTACATTTTCCATTATTAAGATTGGAGTGGTCTAATGAGGCGGAGGAATTGCCGGACCGCTAAAAGTGGTTGGAATTTAGGTAAAAAAATTCCAAAAAGTTTTGTAGACACAGTGTTTGAATCGTGTTTTTGATAGTGAAAATCGATTCAGCACCATTAAAAACGTCTAAGATACCTAAAAATTTAAATTTTAACAATTGTAACTTAGACTTACAAAACTCCATGCCAAATTTTCTCTAAATATAATCAGAATTTCCATAACATTCCGAACAATTCCTCCAGCTACTTATACTAAGGCAGTAAGATTACTCAGAAAAGTGGCTGCTTATGATTTGCCAAAATGGAAAAATTTATCGACCAGAATCAAACGTAAAGCTTTTGTGGACCTTCTAGGCGGAGATAATGGAATATGACGTCAGTGATGTGGATACAGGAGAGATGTGGATACCCCATTGCATTACTGATATGCCAAATGTATATATATATAAAAAGAAATAAAATATCCACCTACCCTTGAAGTGACCCATACAGTTTACAGAGGCCCTTAGACGGTTCATTGAAATCCTGCACATAAACTACCCTAAAATCCTGGCCCTTAGCCATTTGAGCAAAATTCCTGCACATAACCCACCCTCGAATTCTGCCGACACCACCACTGAAATGATTGACGAAAACAATAGGGAACCATGTGACTGAAATTCCAAGTCTTGATGGGACCATTAGGCCAATCCACTTTAAATTTGAGGATAACATTTACCGTGTGGTGGAAAATGTTCACCTAAAATTGTCGCTGTAAATCTTTAAAAGGAATGAGCTCGAGAAACTCTTTATAAAAGGGCAACACATGGAGTGGAGATAACAGCAAGATTACCCATCCCTAATCTCTGGGTTTGAGTCCTTTTCAAAGAGATGGAAGGAAAGACGGAGTGTAGGAAAAGGGCCATTACATTCCATTGGGCTTCCCTAGTGGTCGTGGCGATCACAATCTGCGGAGCCCTGTGGCTTCCCCTGATTCATGCTGAAGATGTATCCTCGATAGAATCACAAAACCTAGTGGAGAGCGTTGAAGCCGTTTGTAGCAAAACTCTCTATCCAGAGCTCTGCTATAACACTATCTCGCCTCGTCTGGGATCGTCTAGTCCTGCAAAACCCAAGAAGTTTCTTCACGTTGGTCTAATGGTGGCCATGGAGGAGGCGAACATGTTGGGTGTTTTTTTTTTGCTTCTTTGAGATGGATAAATACCAAAACCATCAAAATACAAGACACAGAGGCAATGCTCTGTTTGCTTTGCTCCAAGATCTTTTACACAGAGAAGTCTTTTTAAAACAATTACACAGGACAGAGTATTTCACCACCATAAAA
>APFE030506484.1:0-10220 GCA_000404065.3 Pinus taeda
GACTTATAAATACCATATCCCCAAAATCCATAACTCATTTCACAATCAAAATATTTTATAAATATTTTATTTATTTATTTTTATAATGTTTTGTAATTATGCCCATAGACATGTTTATTTTAGAGTAAATATTTGAGAATTTTAATTTAATTATCAATAATTATTAAGAATATGGTAGAGATCTACCCTATGTCCTCCTCTAAATATTCTAAAATGTTTTTAATAGTATTCACAAATTAAAGGTTGAGATTTATCTCCAAACTAGTTATGTTCTCTTTTGCCTTTTAATTAAACTCATTAATTAAAAGAATGATCATATGTATGTGGTATTGATCAGAGATGATATTGGGAATAAATTTCATACAATATATTCAAGAGAGACAAAAATGGTTTTCTCTGTAGGAGTAGTTATGGTTTTACGTCGATGGATTTTAGAGGAGGGAGTGAGGATCCCTCTTATCTGAATGTGGTAATGGACAAAGGAAAGGGGCTCAGGATGGGCTTTGGTGCATATGCATATTTTTGTCAGAGAATATCCAAGGTTTGGTAGAAGTAGGTGGGAAAGGACAGAGAATACATGATGACAAGGACCCAACAGGAAAGCAAGCATACCAGCCGCAACATCAGAAGTCAAAAGGCTCCACAAGGTCATGTAAGCCAAAAACAATGGTGATCCCAATGACATTGATCATCGATCCTGAGACCTAGGCATTCAAGGAACGCATGAGGTCATATGATGTCATATACAAGTTTATGGGTCTTTAGCCCATAGAAAAATACTTGTGTGATTGGACTAAACATCGTTGGAAACCGTGAGGAAAAATAGAGATACATTTAGGGTCTAAAGGATTTTTTACAGTGGTGTTTTCCAATATGGAAGATAGAGCCTGAATCTTTGATGGTGGTCCTTATTTTTTTGCATCAACTGGTTTATGCATGAGGCCATGGATGGTGAATTTAACCCAAAGAAAGAAACCTTTACATGTGTCCTAGTTTGCATTAGGTTTTATTCCCTTCCCCTGGACTATTGGATCCCTAAAACTCTAAATAGGATAGGAGATTCTCTCAGAAAAATAATTAAAATATCAAAATAAACTTTATAAGGAAGATACACAACGTACGCAAAAATCTGTGTTGAAATGGATGTCTCTGGGACATTTCCTGAAGCATTCAAACTATAGTTCCATGATGAATTTCTATTACAACCAATCGAGTATGAAAATATCCCTTTCAGATGTAGAAGATGTCATGAACATGGACACCTGATAAGGGAATTCCCTTTAAAAAAAGTGGAGGAACAAAACAAAGAAACAGACTGAAAGGATGCAAAGGGTTTTGTCAGACCCACTCCGAGGGAAGACCTAATAGAAGACAACAACAAAGAAATCAAGGGGAAATAAAAGCTCATAGAAACAGCTTTGAAGTCATAGCTGAGTAAAACACAAAGGAACAAGGAGAGGAAAAAGAGGAAAGTGAGGAAAAAGGAGAAGGAAGAGAGGAAGAAAGGCTACAAGTGAACGAGGAGTTTGAATAGCAATGGGATATCCCAGATCTACCCAAAGGTTTTGATGGAGATATGGAAATGACCCCAAGTGAAGTAGGAACATAGGATCTAGAATTACAGGAGAGAATTGAGCAGGAGAGAATTAATATCCAGGATTTGGTGGAACAGGTGAGAAAACAAGGGATAGAAGCAATCAATGTGGATCAAATAGATAGAATCCAATATCTATACATGATGAGAGAAGAAATAATATTAAGGGGGTAGAAAATACTGCATCCATAAAAGGATGAGTTAGGAGTGAAATTAATGGGATAAAAGAGCCATCATAAAAGAGGGAGGAAGTCGAAAAGCATCGCCCTCAAGGAATTGGGAGTTATGCTAATAAATTTAGGTAAGATAAGAGTGTTATGATTGCCTAATATAAACTATAGTTAAATCATGAAATCTTTATCACGACATATAAAAGGTAGTAGTAGCTTTAAGAAACAACATCTACTAAAACAAAAGATTCAAATGGAACAACTTGATTTTTTTTTTGCAAGATTCAAAGTGCTATGTATAGAAAATAAAGGAGTTAAGTAGGAGATTAGGGAGAAGGTATAATAAAGTGGAGGTGGAATCATAGGGCTTAACAAGGGGATTGGTGATCTACTGGAACCCCCAATCCTTGATCTTACTGGATTCAGAAGAAACTAGATCATAATTATTGGTATAAATGAAATTAATAGGGACTCCAGGCACAATGGTGTCTATAAATATTCCTCATTATTAGGTGCTTTCCCCGATCCTCCCCCTCCTATCTCTAAGCCTATCTCTTTGAGTGTTTGCATGCTATAAGTGTCATGGGTTGTTCAAAAGTAGATAGGTACATCTAATCAACATTCAACTCCACAACACCCTGTTATTACCATCTCAACCAAGGCATCAAGATCCACCTCCCCAGGACCTCCTCCTTTTGTGGGTGCCTCCCCTTTGTTTCGTCCAGGTCTCAACCATCTACGAGATGTTTCGCTGGGACATTACCATGTAGGAAAAATACCTTTCTTGTTTCATCCTCTTTCGCTTCAGCTTCATTGGTCTCTCTCTCTCTCGGACCCCACTTCGCTGCTTTATTATTGTGTCCTTACAATGTACTTTCATCATATGTTTTTCTCCTAACATTTGTGTGTTGGGGGCCAATCTGTTATCACAAAATAATTATCATCTAGCTATAATGTACTAGATGGATCAAAGTACACCATGTAGGGCCAATCTTACCATAGTAAAATTGCTTTCACTATGAGAAATTACTTATTAAACCACATTTGTTAAGTCATTTATAATTAAACCCATGAAGAATAATTAAATAAGTCATTATTTATTTAAATATCTTCTAGGAATAATTAATTGAAACATTGTTTAATTAATATTCCTTGTCACATTTCACCCAATTATGAAAAATAAATAGATAAATCATTAATTATCTTACTTTTCTCTAGGAATAATTAATTAATCACTAATTAGTTATTATTCCTTGTCATGTTTGATCAAATCCCTTATGAATAATTAAATAAATCATTATTTGTTTATTATTTCTTAACTATATTTCTCAATATGATAAATAAATCATTTATTTATTTATTATTTCTAAATAAAGGTTTAAATATTTTTCCCTCCAAACCAAATATAATAAAATCTTCCAAATGGTAATTCTTGAATGGGGTCAATAACATTTTATTATTGCTCGTTATTCGAGGATAACCTAATATTTTGTTATAAATAGAAGGTTTTTCCATTCATTCTTCACTTTTGATTATTTTCATCGTTGCACTCACTGTTACGACTCTGATTATTATCATTGGATTATTGGAGTTCTTTGTGCTTATTTTACTATTCCATTTTGTTGTTTAACTATGTTTGTGGCATAGATCAGGGCTTTGACAGGTTTTGTTTCTATCATTTGTTGCATATCTACATTGTTTAACAGTAATTTATATTGTTAGGATTGTTTGTCATATGTGGTCTTAAGTGGTTCCTTTTCATACATCTTCGAGAAGAATACTTATTAATGGTAACCCTTGAGTCAAGCTTGCCCACATACATAGCCTTTATACTCTCATCTTCAGGAGGAACGAGGGATGGCATCTCACCAGATTTATTAAACAACCTTGCTGCAACTGGATCATTTACTTTGCTCCGAGATAAATCATAAAAAACCATTAGATTCAAGAAGGAATTTATCTATATTAACAATAATTTAAGGATTTAACGAAACTTGTTGAATCATGGTAAAGAAAAGGCCCCATTTTTTTCATCCTCACAAAATATTCATACTCCAACATTACAGAAAAAGTATAGTTTAGCAATTAACAAGTAGAACAGAATGATGTAATGAGTAACTACCAATACATAAGAATGCATATATTTTTTCACACTTCTTTTAAAGTTTGTTATATCCTTTCAAAAGAATTCGAATAGAACATGACGTTCCTTTCATGACACTACCCTCTCAGAGCGTGTACATATCTGACTTACAATGTCTATCTGGAACCAAAAAACACCATTTAAATGATAAATATGCCTTTCAAGTGCCTTGGAATCGAGAACACCATATAATTATAGCAACCAAATCATATAGGGTTTAATTGAAGAAAATGGATCAATAATAAAAGGGCATGAAAAACATCAATATGATGCCACATAAAAATTCCATTTTGAGTCTATTCTTGAAAATATGGTCTAGACTCCACAGATACTCCTGACTGAAGACTCGTGCAGCAAGGAAAACAACAGGATTTCATAAATTAACAAACACTTAGAAACATCAGGAATTGACCACAGGGAAGGCTTGACTAAAACCTTTAATTTATGTACGTTAGATACAATTTTAATATTTTTTGTTTAAAATACATATTTAAATATATAAATAGATTCACCATTTTGAAAAACTCAAGGACTACTCGAATTATATAGATTAAACAATTTAAACTCAAACTTTTAAAAATATTTGTCCAGTTTTGATTGAAATTAACCAGAAAAATAGTCTTGAAAAAAGGCCATTTAGTCTATAAATTAGACTACCTCGTTATTCATTAGTATAGTGATATAAATTTAATGTTTACTAAACATTGATAGGTATCAAACCATGATATGTATCAAAACACCTACTTTACGGTACATCTCACATTGAAAAGATTAAAATAATAATAATAACAATAACAGTTAATTGAACTATAATTTTATTTTAAGTTATAATTATTGTCATTACATTTAGTTCAGTCTTGATTCATCTTAATTCTAGATCTACCAAGAATAGGGGTGAATATCCATTGTTAAGAATCTTGTTATATTGTAGATCAATTTTTTATGTGCGGATTAATTAAATTAAAAAATGGTTAGTCAATATTTATTTTAATTTATATGGTAAAATAGATCTTAATTTATAAATATTATTTATATGTTGTCAACAGTTGCACATGGAAGACATGAATTGGCAAAAAATGCTAGAGGAGCTCACAGGTGTGGATCACCAGGAGCTCCTACAAGCAAATACCCCACTTAGGCTTCACATTAAACTCCCATAATATATAGATACACTTAGTTAGGGATAGTAAATCAAATCCTTGAATGATAGGAACTAAATGTCCAAGAAAGGCATAATCATAACTACGTAACGATAATTACCTATCTCCATTAATTTTAACACTCCCCCTTAATGGAGAAAGGGTTCTTAAACACACCTAACATGTCCAAAACAAATCAAACTTCAGTCTTCCTAGAGGCTTAGTAAATATATCAGCCATATTATCACAAGAATTACAATATTCAAAACAAATCTCTTTGGAATGCACCTTCTCCTTGAAAAAATGAAATTGTGTGTCTATGTGCTTAGTGTTCTTATGAAACACAGGATTGTAGGCCAGTTTGATGGAACTTTGATTATCGCAATTGATAATTGTAGCTTCTGTCTGTTCTACTCCTGCACCTTGGAGAAGTCTTCACAACTAAATTGCCTCACATGTTGCTGCACACATAGCTTGATATTCTGCTTCTGTTGAGGATAACACCTTGCTGCACCAAGAGATGACCCCAAACACAATGCTAAATGCATAACCTATAATTGATCTTCTATCATCTAAATTTCTCACTCAATCAGAGTCTGTATAACCTGTCAAAATAATATGAAATGAGTCAAAATACAAAATACCAAAGTCTGAAGTTCCTTGCAGATACCTCAACACTCCTTTCATTGCAATCCAATGGTTCTCATGAGGTCGAGTCATGAACTGACTCAAAACACTCACTGCATAAGCTAGATTTGGTCTCGTCATAGTCAAATAGATAAGACTACCAACCACCTGTACAATGTTGCATCTGCATATTTCGAACCATCATCCACCTGAAGTTTTCTATTCTATTATAAAGGCACAAATGCAGAGTTGCACTCATCCATTTTAAATTTAGTCAACAAATTCTTAGCATACTTACCATGGAACAAGAAAGTTTGGTTTGAATCTCTCCAAACTTCTAGAACCAAACAATAATGCATTTCTCCAAGGTCCTTCATCTCAAATTTCTGTGATAAATGCTACTTGATTTCTTCAATGAGATTGTTTGCACTCCCTATCATGATCAGATCATCTACATATAAAGAAATCAACACTATATGTCCCTCATCATTAAACACAATATACAAATTGGGATCATTTTTCTCCATTTACAACCATGCCTGAGGAAAAATGAATCAATTTTTTTGTACCAAGATCGATGAGCTTGCTTTAAACCACATAAAGCTTTCTTTAATATACATACTAATTGCTCTTCTCCCTTCTTAACAAACCCCTCAAGCTGCACTAAGTATACTTCTTCTTTTAAATCTCCATTTAAAAAAGTAGATTTAACATCTAATTGATGTATTTTCCAATGATTCTTAGTGGCTAAAGAAATAATTAGTCTAATGGTATTTATTTTTACAACAAGGGAAAATGTTTCCTCAAAATCAATACCTTCTTTCTGGGAATACCCCATTGCAACCAACGTTGCTTTATGCTTATCAATAGACCCATCTACTTTAAATTTCAGTTTAAATAACCATCTGCAACCTATGGGTTGTTTACCATGAGGAAGTTTACTAGATCCCAAGTATTGTTCTTAATAATATATTCATATTCCTCCTTCATTGCTTCCTTCCACTCAAAACTCTTACTAGCTTCATAAAAATAAGAAGGTTCTGCAATGTTTAACATACCATTCATGAGCGCACAATCCCTATATCGAGCTCGTAATAGTTTCAGCTTGCTAGATCTCCTGAGCAATGGGGTTTCAACTATGCTGTTGTGTTCTTCTCTTTGTGGAATGAACTTGATTTCTTCCTCTTTGTCCTGCTACTGTTGTTGTTCTTGTTGCTGTTGCTGCTGTTGTTGTTGTTTCTATTCTTGTTGTTGATGTTGATTGATCCCTGTTTTAATATCCTCATCTGAAAGTAAGGCTACATGCCATTCTTCATTTTTTTGAATAGGATTTCCATCATCAACCTGTTCAAGGAATACTATGTCTCTACTAACAAACACCTTGTAAGTAGAAGGATAAAACATTTTATAAGACTTGTACTCACTACAGTATCCAACGAAGGTCATTTAATGGTCTTCGAATCCAACTTCTTCCTATTCTCTTTGGGAAAATGCGCAAAAGATTTACAACTAAATACTCTAAGGTGACTTACTGCAGGCTTGAAGCCAAACAATGCTTCAAAATCGAGTTTTATAGTCAAGACTTTTAGTGGGACTCCTATTCTTCAAATACACTACAGTATTAACAACTTCTACCCAAAAACCATTAGTTAGATTCTTACCTTTCAACATACTACGAGCACACTCCACCAGTGTTCTAGTTTTCCTCTCAGCTACTCCATTCTGCTGAGGAGTGTAAGGTGTTGTAAACTACTGTTGTATCCCATGCTCTTTGCAGTATTTGATGAAAACCCCTTTCTTGAATTCTCCAACTTGATCTAATCAAAGAATCCTGATGAACTTTCCTAACTGCTTCTCAATTGTGTTTCTAAATTGCTTGAAATACTCAAAAGCATGACTCTTCTCTTTAAGAAAATATACCCATTTGAATCTTTTACAATCAACAACAAAGATTAAAAGTAGTAGGCCCCACCTAACGATCTTGTCTGCATAGGGCCACATAAATCAGTGTGTACAAGTTTGAGTATCTACGTCCGTTTTCTATCTTTAATAGCAAGAAATTCATCTCTATGTTGTTTACTGAATGCACATGCTTCATAATCAATATGAAAATTTTCCAAAACAGAAATACCATCTACTATACCTTTTTTCTGCAACAAAAGAAAGTCATTGAAATTGATGTGCACAAGTCGCTGATGCCACAAATTTTTAGCAGACTTATCCAATGACATCAATGCTTGCTGTGGTGTACTTTTCACATCCAGTTTGTAGAGTCCTCCTATGCGAATACCTGTAGAAATAGGCTTCATCTGGTCTAAAAAGTCTTTAATAATACAATGAGATTTAAAAAATTCTACCTTGAGATCATGATTTGTAATCTTTGATACAAAAATCAAGTTGTTCTTAATACCAGGAACATACCACACATCAGATATATTCTAGATCTTTCCATCAGGTAGAGTAACAAGAACATCTCCATGTGCCTTGATCTCATACCCTCTATTATCTCCAAGGTATACTTTTACTCCAGTGTTTGATTCTCTACAATTTCTGAACCATTGCTTTTTGCCTGTCATATGTGAGGAGCCTCCAGAATCTACGAACCAAATATCTGATTCATCCTCCTCAGTAGCTAAAGTAGTCTCAGCCTTAGCCATAAAAAATTTGACATCCTGATTCTGATCTACATCTGCATCAGCCAAATGACTTGCATGTCTTCTCTTCTTGTACCTCTCCCCATCTGCCTTTTTCTCATGGAAAAATTTAGCAATATGGCCTATCTTACCACAATAAAAGCATTTAAAAGTAGAGTCATGTTTATGCGAGGTCATACCTTGTGGTGTCCTTGTTCTTGATGCACTATCTCTCTTGTGATCAACCATTCTTTCCCCTTTGGCTTTAACTTTGTCATCAATGCAAGATATAAATTTTGAGGTTTGAGAGACAACCTCCATTCCTCTTCTTGTAGAAAAATCCCAGTGAGCTCTTCAAAGCCTGGAGGCTTTTCTCTTCAATTCAATCTAGTTATAAACATCTGATAATCATCTGTCATTTCATTCATGGTAATTATCACCAAATCATCATTTGCCACGGTCTGACCGATATTGGTTAGTTTACCTTTAACTTACTTTATTCGGGATATGAATGAAGAAATAAACTCATTCTCCTCCATCTTGATTGAGAGAATCTTCTTCCTGAGGTACAAGGTTCAACTAGTGTTCTTGATCTCATACATCTCTTTGAGAATTGTCTAGATGTAATTCATTGTCTTGCAATCCCGAATGTGAGGGATGATGCAATCCTTGACTGATAACTTAAGTAGCACCTTTGCCTTCATCTCCCTTTTCTCCTAGTCTTGAATTGTTGTATTCGATCCACTGATTGTAGTAGTCGGCCTAACTTCATCACCAGTGGCAATGCCATAGGCATTTTGTCCCTCAAGCAGAGTCTCGAGCTTAAATTTCCAATTTGTGTAATTGGAACCATCAAGCTTATTACTCTCATTGAGATAAGCTTCATCGATTTGATTATTCATCTTGAATGAATAAAATCTTCAACAATTTAAGCAACCCTCAAATGTTATGTTAGGCCCCTATAATACTAGTGATTCCCCCATTGCTATTGTCATTGTATCACTTATTGTTATTATTGTGCCCCTATTGTCCCCATATTGTTATTAGTATGCCCCATAGAAACCCACTATTGCTATTTTGTGTCCTTATGTTATTACTATTATGTCGGCTTGATTAAATTATGACCCCTTAGACTCCTATATATAGAAGGGAGGTTTAGTCATTTGAATCATCCAAGAATTATTCACTTGTATAATTTAAAGGAGGTTGACCCCTTGAAGAGGCTGAATTCTAAGGCGTTGATCTATCTTTTTATCTTTTTGTGAGTTGGTTTCCTAACATTTGGTACTAGAGCTTTGGATTCTAAGGTTTCGCTGCTCCAAATAGATCATCATGGAATTTTGGCTATAATATTTTTTCTGCGATGTTTCAGAAGTGAAAAAAAAAACCGCTTGAGAAAAAATTGTGCTGAAACTTGGGTCCGAATTTTAGAGCTTTTCTCACTATATTTGTGGAGATATGATATGAGGAATTTAGGTTTTTGCAAGATCCAGAATTTAAACTAAAATAGGTCATCATGGGATTTTCACTATAACTCTTTCACTACAAAGTTTTAGAAGCTAAAACAAAAACCCATTTGAGAAAAAACCAGTATGAACCTCGGTTCTAAATTTCAGGTCTTGTCTCACTAGATGTTCAGAAATATAGTCTAAGGAAGTTAGGCTTTTTGCAGACCCCCGAATTACATTCCAAACAGGTCACCTAGGGAAAATTGCCATAAATTTGGTTTTGAGCATCAGATTTAAATTTCGTAAGAAGTTTCAAAAAGAGAACAACTTATAGTTTTACGTGTATCAATTTTAGGTACTAAGGTCGAAACAGTGACACGTGGCATGTCGTACAAGTTTGCTCTAATGAACTAGTTTATAATTAGGTCACTATGGGAGATTTGGCATAACTCTTTCTTGGAGAATC
>APFE030506487.1:2632-12999 GCA_000404065.3 Pinus taeda
TCGCAGAACCACTCTCTATGGGGAGTGAAGTGAAAGGATGCACCTGAGTCAATCAACCATGCCTCATGATATACATGTGTACTTGAAGAAGCCAAGTATACATCTCCACCTTCATTTGAGGTGTTTTTCGCCTCTGCAGAAGGAGCATCATTAGATCCTTTCCTTTGTCAGGAGCTTTAGATTTACAGTCCCTTTTGTAGTGCCCTTCCTTTCCACATTTCCAACACACCACCTTTACAGGTTTTCCTGGAGATTTTGATCTCCCACTTGATGATTTATTTTTGTTTCTGTTCTGGGACTATCCTCGTACAAACAAGGCATCACCACTCTGGCTCTCCATATTTTTCCGTCTCATCTCCTCCGTCAGCAAGGATGAGACTATTTCATCAAACCGCAAGGCAGTTGCACTGCTACCTATTGCAATAACTAGATTATACCACGAATATGATAGAGAACACACCAAACTAATGCACTTATCTTCATCAGAAATTTTGATATCAACAGACGATAATTGACTTACCATAGTATTAAATGCATTCAGATGCTCTGTCACCGAATCTCCATCTTTCATCCTCAGGTTATACAGCTTTTTCCGCAGGAACAATTTATTCACCAGAGACTTAGATTGGTACAAAGTCCCTAACTTGTCCCACAAAGCCTTCGTCGTAGCTTCTCCTGATACATTCAACAATACTGGATCTAAGACACACAACTGCATTGTGCTCTTTGCCTTCTGATCCAACTTCTTCCATTCTTCATCAGACACTCATGTTGGTTTAGTACTCGGATCTACCATGATCCACTGATCTTTATCCACCAATAGATCCTCCAGCTTGAGTTTCCACAAATCAAAACTCTAACCATTAAATTTCTCGATCTCTGTCTTTCAACTGCTCGCCATCTTCTTTCACCACCAAAATCGATCTCACAGATCTTCCACTGAACAGGGTCTACCAGAGGCCCGAGCGAAACCCCTCAGCAATGAAGGCGTCCTCTTGAAGCCAAAATAGCTCTGATACCAAATGTAGGTTTTAACCCCATACATAAATTACCTACATACGAATTATAAAACACATAAAATAAACAATGCAAGAGCATAACACATAAAACACATATACACAAAAATTTTCCTCTGGATCCCAAAACCGAGACTACCAGCTTGATTTTTCATTATATTCCTTTCAATGTTATAATACATATTTATATATGTCAAAGCATCCAACACCATGGACCGAAAACCATTGCGTCCAAAAACATGTGCGAAAATCATGCACAAAACCCTAGGTGGGTCCACCCAACCCAACATAGGTTCCAAAACCAAAATTTTCTGGGGCGTTGCCCCAGACCCCATAGAGTGGGGTTACCTACACCCGTCAAACCCCCTGTGACCCCCCCATCTACACAATCGACGCAACGAAGGGGGGGCTCCGCCTCCCTTCTGACCCCACGGTTCACTATGTGGGCTAGTCGTGGAAAGAATATAACACAACCCAACAACAATCATGGATTATATCATTAAAAATGCCTAGAAATTCCCTTTGGAATGTTGCAGGTGCATTACATAATAAAAAAAGAAGTACCCAATAAGCATAGGTTCCCCATGGATAGGTAAAAGTTATTTTGTCTTGATCTTCAGGAGCTACTTGGATTTGGTTATATCCACTTAAACCATCTAAGAATGAGAAATATTTTTTCCCTACTAATGTATCACAGACTCGATCTATAAAAGGAAGCGGAAAGTTATCTTTTAATTTAGCTTTATTGAATTCCCTATAATCGATGCATACTGTCCATTTTCCATTTTTCTTTGGAATAATCATTAATGGTGAGACCCATTGACTATCTGATATTGGGTAAATGAAATTCACATTCAACAGTTTTTATAAATCCTCTATAACAATTTCCCTTAAATTTGGATTAATCCTTGTTTGGGGTTGTCGAACTGGTCTAGAATTTTCTTTAATATAGATATGATGCATACAAGTGTTATGATCGATTCCTTTCATATTAGTGTATTCCCATGCATAAGCAGAAGAATTTTCTTGTAACATCTTTATCAATTCTTTCTTTTTGGATTCTTCCAAATTATAATTAATGTTCAAAGTTTTCCCTAGAAAGATTTCTATTAAATAATTGACAAAATATTCCCTAAAATGTAAAGCCATTTGATGTGATGATATATATTCAACATTGTATCGTTCTTGAAAATTTTTGTCTTGTTCACAATATGAGGAAGAATCATTATTATTCATTAGATTTAAAATTTGTTCTTCTTCATTGATTTGCGGAGTAGGAAATATTGGTTGTATATCAAAATATTCATTACCAACATCTATCCAAACTTCTCTTTCTATTTCTATTGTTGTTTTTGCGGGAGGATATAGTGTGAATTTCTTAGTAGAGCTTCCATCAAAGATAAACATATCACAAGATCTACAACTTATAAAAGCATCAACTGTAGCTAACCATGGTATGCCTAGAATCAATGGATGTCCTCCTAAATTATTCTTGGGAGTTTAGATCATAAAAACAAAAGACATTCCCATGAAACTAAGGAAACATATACATATTCTAATACACCATCTATTTTGATAATAGACCTACCTGCTAACTGTAGTAATGTTGATGTGTATTGAAGATTAGATAGTTTTAATTGATCCATAGTTTGTTTACTCATGATATTGATATCTGCTCCTAAATCGATTAATGTGTTTGGAATATCGACACCATTAATGTGTGTTTTTACAATGGGACTACCTAGATCTAGATACTTTTGAACTCTTGGTTTTCCCATCATAATATCTACAATTTTTCCAACTAAATGAATCTTTTTAACTTCTTTTCTTCTTCTTCTTGGTTTTTTAATGATTAACTCCCTGACAGTCTTTAGAAATATTGGTATTTCCCATATAGCTTGTAATAAAGGAATTTTGATGCAAACATTTTTCAATTCATCTAACATATCATATTCAGGCAAAACAATTTATTTTTCTATTCCTTTGTCAATTTTTAGCCTTTCAAGAAAGGGTGGTTTTTGAACAAAAACAGAAGGTTGTTCCGCAATGGAAGTTGAGTTTATTGAGGTATCATGTATAGGGGTTCTATCTCTCTAAGGAATTTCTTCTTGATTAAGAGATGTTTCTTTTTCAAGCTGTTCATCCTCTCCAGATTCCTAAATAACAACAAATGGTAACTTATTTTCCAAAACTCTACCAGATCTAAGTTGGACATTGTTTAGATCTAATGGAGCTATCATGCAAGCTTGGAAATTATGACCTTCTATATTGTCAACAAGTTGTGAATTTTTATTATTCAGATTTGGAAGTGGCTAAGAAGGTAGTTGATTGGTTTTTTGGGGGTATGATGTGGATGGTAATTGAAGTGGTTGATTAAAAGGCTATGTTTGATTTTGAATTTGTGGATTTTTTTTTTTTATTAAGGAGGATAGTATGGAGGTTGATATGGAATAAATGGTTGTTGAAATTGATTATACTAAGGATCCCTAGGAGGATACTGCCAACCTTGTGTCCATAATGGATTTTGAGGTGGCCAATTTTCCAATGCATTGGAGTATCCCAATTGTTTTGAGGTTATGAAAATGATTGGTATTGAGGATTAAGACCTTGTACCATATTTGGCTGTTGTGGTGGCCATGGTCTTTTCCTAATAAAACATAGTGATTCATCTTGGCTTGCTTCAACTTCATTTTGAAAAAATTCTTTAAGTCTAGGAATTGAAGGGAATTCGTTTGTGATATGACTTTCTTCATGGATAGCACATATTTCTACACCTTCAAGATGCCATTCTCTTAGAGAATGTTTCATTTTTCATTTAGGACAAAAAATTGATAATGCAACATTTTCATATTTTTTCTTCTTTGAACCTTAAGAGTATCTATTTGTTCACTAATACTCCCTAAGATATATGTTTTGAAGTTTTCAAACAACTTTCCTATTTATACTCTGCTTACTGTCCTAGTTGCAGATTTATTAGTCGTAGACATAATAGGGTCTCTTGGATTTTTCTCAGTTCTAGCCTTTCCTCTTGAAATGTTTACACACAATTAAATTTTTTCTTTAAATGATAACTGAGAAACATCTTATTTTCCCATTAAGTTGAGAATATCTACCCACTCATCTCTAATTGATTTTAGCAAAAGAGCTTTCATAGTTTCTTCATCTAGATTAGGCAGTTTATCTCTTTTAACATTATAAACAAATATTTCAACAAAATCTTCAATTTTTCATCCTCTTTTTGCATCATTTTAAAGACTTCATCTTTAAGGTTATGAGGCATACAATAGTCTTTGTATTTTTATAAGAATACATTTTTCATTTCTTCCCATGTTCTTATGGTATGTCTTCCTAATCCCATAAACCATTTAAGTGCTCCATATTTAAGAGTGGTTGGAAACAATTTAAATTTTTTAGAATCAAGCAAGTAGTCATAAGTTCTACACAAGGCTTCAAACTCAAAAAGAAATGTTTCAGGATCCTCATATCTTACTCCATGGAAATTAGGGAGGATGGAGGGTGAGATATTCTTCATTTTCACTGTGGTATCTTCATCTAAGATGGGAATCCCAAAAGGTTCGGGTTCTCCTCTACCACCTTGTCCTCCACCGCCTCCTCTACCTCCCCCTCTACCTCTTCCACCATTACCTCTTCCAACTCCAATCCTAAATTCATCATTCACATTATGTACTTCTCCTTCTCCTTCCCCTACCATTGTAGATTCTTTAGAGCTAATGTAGGGTTCTTTGATTGGATTTTCTAGCTCCTATTTTGGTTCTTCTATCAATGGAATAAAATAAGTTTCTTGTTCTTATTCACTAGGGAATTCCAATTCTTGTCCTAGAACTGGTTCTCCAGTTGAAGATAAAAAGTTTACTCCTTTTGTTGGGCATGTAGGTTCATCTACTATGGATTCACTAGAAGAAGTTGGTGAATCTTTCGGTTGGATTTCAGATCTTTGTACCTCAGGAAGTCTAACTCTACTTGCAAATGATGGAATATGGGTTTTGGTGGATGTTGTGGCATTACGAGGTCGTGGTGGGGTGAACGGTGATGTTGGAATGGAACTCCTACCTCTAGTTATAAACCTACCCCTAGAATCTCTTTCTCTATGCATAAATATGTTTTTATCATTTTTTTTTTTTTAATGAAAAGAGTCCTAAAAAAAATTGAATCCTATATACACTTCCATGGTAATGACACCAAATGTTTTAGTAATTTAATTGAGCTTAAATTACCGCATAAATTATCGGCTAGGGCTTGTAAAATGATGAAGTGTATGTGCACCAGTTGTGCTAGAATTATTTATTAGGTGAGTAAATTTTGAATTAAATTAAGAAGTTATTTTAAACTAAGAAATTGTCACTCTTGCAAGAAAGGAAAATAACATTGACAAAAAAATAAAGCTAAATTGAAATGCATAAGTAAATAGAAAAATCAAATCTAAATTCTCTTTACACTTGTAGAAAAAAAAACTAATCTAACATTACAGAATAAATATCACACCAACAAAATTAAATCTACTTCTCACTTATAGAAATGAAACTAATCTTAAGTAGTAATAAAATATCACACTGGAAAATCTAAATCACACTAATAAAGTCTTAAAAGAAATCATACTTCTAATTGCAATTCGAAATAAAATGATTCTACTCTTCAAAATATACATGTGCATAATAGATCCCCTTTTTTATTTATTTTCTTCATCCTTCAAACAACAAAATGATTAGAACTATGAAATAAATCTTCAGCAAACTCTGTTACAAATTATGTTCACACTTTCATAAGTATTCTTTGAAAATCAAAACTGAAAGATTAGTTGAGATAATATAATGCTATGGAACTAAAATTCAAAATTGAAATATTAACTAAAAATAAAATAAGACCTTACAACTCCCAGTAGGCCCTCTTATGAGTTGTAGGTATGCAACGATCAACAGAGATTAAACAAACATTAATACAAAACACACAGAGGAATATCAAGCTCGCTTTTATAAATGAAAAGAGTATTTCAAAATAACAACAGGTCTTTGGCTTCATCGTGATGAGAGGAAAGTTTTATAACCTCCTTCAATAAATGGTTTGGAGATTTTTAAGCATATATTACTCGACAAACACTCTAAAAATAACATAAGATAGCATGAAATATCGTTTCTTCATGATTTTCTATCGGAGAAGCAAATCACGAGGCAAAATACCAACTTCATCCTTGTCATCGATCTTCTCGCTCGCCTGATTCACCTTTGGCTCCTTTTCCGCTAAGTTGAGTTCCACATTGACTTGCTCATACGACATCCTTATCATCTTGTTGGATCATGAATATAGGTCGATATCATTATGTCAGTTTTCAACTACCTGTCCATACATTTTGTTCCTCAACTGGTGTTTCAGAACCTACAGATTCTTCAAGTGAGTTGCAGAATTGATCATTAGTTGCATAATTGATGCAATTCGGTAGCTTATGCAAATATTAAATCAAATAACAAGGAAACAATTAAACTATGAATAAAAGATGATTAGGTACCTATTTTTTCCAATAACTTTGCAAGCTGAGACCTTATTGAGATTATTATGGTAAAAAAGGCAAAGTATGGAGTGAATGGAGTTTAGAGAAGGTGTCAAAAAGGAACAATTTTGGTCTTCAACACATTGTTTAAATATGTATTTCATTTAATTCCTTCATAATTCTAGATCGTGTACATTTCCATTTTCACAAACAAATGTACTTCCTTATAAACAGACTCTTTTGTGGAAACATATAAGTATGTATTTGTATGATTCATAAGTAATTTCTCCATAAAAATCAATGCATGTAATCAATATTTTTTACATACACTTAATTTAATGCACACTATTAATTTAATTACTTTGAAATTAATGCACATCATCCATCTAGTTACATCAAAACATAAATTAACATCTACACTAAAAGCAATGCAGCTAGTGCAAACAATCAAATAAGATTAGAAATTAAAATTTACATTGAAATCAATGCATCTATTTCAATACAAAGGACATATACATAAACTAAGAAGGAGATGGCCTTCGCTGCGTAATCGATCTGGGCAAGAGATGAAACCCTCGGCAAGATGATCGTCGGAGGCGGCGTGGGGGGCAAGGCCGCAGCCCTCCACAGGATCGAAGGAAAGAACACTCTGCGGGAGTTTTATGACCCTCTTCAAACCTCTGAAGCAACGTCGATTAGGCGGCAAAATACCTGGAGTTTACCGGAGGTTGTGGAAATAGTGTTTACCCTGCGCCCATACCGCCCAATGCATGATGGGTCAAACGAAATTGCAGTCGATCTGAAGGAGAAGAAAACAAATCCGCCCGAGACCAGAGAGCTGTAGTCGATCTTTGTTCTTGGGGTCAGAACTCGTTTTGGAGGCGGATTTTTTACAGAAAGCAGACGGGCATTTTCTGAATCTGCCAACCCTGGTTATGCATGTAAAGTAGTAGGGTTGCATGGGGCAGTTCCGCCGGCGGACCTTTTTGCATGGCTCTTTTCTTGCAGATCTAGGACGGAGACCACAAATATGAAAAAGATGCAAGACTTCCAGGAGGTTAGGCAGTTGGTTGGTGATCATATACATCGATCCAACAGAGAGCTGGCAGATCGTGACAAGCAAAGGGTAGAAGGCCGCAAGAGAAGTCCAGATCTGGAAGATCGCCGACAGATAGATCACAAGGAAGCCAATCGCTATAGCTCCGAGGTGGAACGATTAGATCTGGCCAGATCTAGGCAAAAGACAGATGGAAGCCAGCCAGACCCAGAACTCAAACCAGTAAAATGGGACTTGAACAAGGCAGACACAGCAAATCTGAAGCAAATCTTTATCAAATCAACAGAAGGAAGACACATTTGTGTATAGATCTGGGAATGGATGAGTGTATTGGAATTAAAAAAAGAGATCCAGGTCAAACTGGGTACTCCAGCTGCATTACAAAATCTTTTATTTTCAGGGCTCTGCATGCAGGATCAACACACACTCCAGCATTATAGGGTTGCAAAGGACACAACTTTTATCGTCAATCACCGATTGCAAGGTGGATCAAAGGGATCTACATAAAAACCTACAGGATCCTACAGAGACGCAGCAAAAGGGAAAGAATCTCCAAAGGGGAAAGAACATGCAACTGTTAATATACCTCCAGGGCAGTATATCGTGGATGAAGTACCAGAGAGCCCCTCCATTCCATTGGATATCCCAGAGGTAAAGTGCATATTCTCAGATCTACAAAAAAATGTCGTTATTTGTAGATTTAATGGCTTCTGGCCTAGATTGGATGCTCTGTATCAATGGATTCACACGGCATGGACAACAAACTGCCGGATACATCTATGCTCGAAGGGTTTTTTCATAGTAGTCTTTCGCGTTGAAGAAGAAAGGGAAAAAGCTCTCACTGAAGGACCATGGTTTTGGGGCAGTGAGGGATTATTCGTTACCCCTTGGTTCCCGGAGTTTGATCCAAATACCATGGTGGTATCAAGGATGCCGGTATGGGTAAGGTTACATAACCTTCCGATACATTTTTGGCACTTTACGTCCTTATCAGCTATAGGGAATACCCTTGGAAGAATGTTAAAGATTGACACAGAGAGACATTTAAAAGGAATCTTTACCTTTGCTAGAATCTGTGTCGAGGTAGATCTTAGTTAAGGGTTACCGGAAAGCATCATCCTGAATTTCAACAATACTCAATGGAAACAACCTTTGGACTATGAGAATACAACATTCAGATGTAGGGGATGTCAACAAACAGGTCATCTGTTCAATGCATGCAAAAGCCTTAACAAGAGCAAGCCACAACAAAGGAAGCACAAAGGATGGCAGAACATAGATAAAGTCATAAAGAAGAAAACCGCGAAAAAGAAAACCCCCACAGTATTAGAAGACGAAGAAACAGAAGCAGAGGAGGATGATACCACCATAGAGGAGGTTGAAATAGAAAACTAGAAGGGAAATATAGCAGTCAACAATGATCTACAGCCACACTCAATTCAGGCAGAGACCTAGAAAAATCAGGCAGAAATGACAAGCGTGGATCAAAGTATGGGAGGCATCAAACGGCAGCATCACTCAGATACTTCAGATTCAGACAAAGAAACAGGGCAGCAGAATGTAACAAGACAGTTAGTCATTGCTTCGATTGAGCCCACTGTGGGAGAGTGGCGCAAGGTTGAAAAGAAAAAGGGGCGAAAAACCTGAAGCGTGAGTTTTACTCACTGCCGGAAGTCAGGCTTTTTTCCCCCCTTTTTTCTTTCACTTTTCTCTTCTCCTTCTTATTCTTTGTGCACGTTAGTTTCCTAACGTTGCGAGCCCATGTGGCAACATACTGAATGCTTCATTGCATCTGCTAGTGTAACTTTTCATTAATTCATTAATAAAAGGTTACCGTTTTTTTCCTTGGAAAAAATCTATTTCAATACAAAGACAAATACATAATATTACTAATTTAATTATTATATTAAATCAATAATAATATAATAGTATATTATTAATTTATATATACTAATTAAATAATATTAATATAATAATTATAGTTAACCACACACACACACACATATGTGTGTGTGTGAGCTAATAAGTGGATCTTGTCATTCATAAAAAAAATATTTACATCAGTCACTCCATATTTTATATCTTCAAATGGACATGGCTTTCCCATTGGGAAATCAATCCTTGCCCATCTATAGGGAGAATAACCAATCCAAAATTTTAGTAACATCAAAATTTTCGGCTTTACCAGCAATTAACAACATCATAACATAACACTAAACTATGGACCAAAAAACAACGACCATAATATAACATAAACTAAGATTCAAAGGATGTGACTAGAGTTGGGTCCTTTACACTTATCCCAGGAAGATGTGAAAGAGTGGTGAGACATTGAATGTGCTTCTCTATGTGTGTGAGGTGTTTGTCCACTTCCTCCATATAAATATCATATTGCATTGCTTTCCTTTGACATCTGACAAGATGGAAAAAATACCATACCAATCCTTTTGTCTTTCCAACATAATTTTTCCCAATAAGGATTTCATTTTCCAATAAAGAAATAGTGCCTGAATATACTACTTCTAACGACCTCTGGTATGACTTGGATCTAAAACCATTTGTTCAAATTCCTTGACCAACTCTGAATATGACATGGAGTGGTTATCCCTGGAAACTGTTGGATACCTATACCAATAGGTTTCATATTTCATGATTGGCAATTTCAAATGCCAAATATGCTCTGCTTTGCTGATACAAAGATCCCATATTTCCAAGAGAAGACAAGGTGTGTACATACCTTCATGTTTACTAAATTTTGATGGATGGTCCAATAGTCTAATCTGGATCATGC
>APFE030506492.1:0-12835 GCA_000404065.3 Pinus taeda
AATCTAAATTTTATTTTATTTTATTTTTTATTTTAATTTTAATCCCACATTCGAGAAACGCTAAAGCAATCCTACAATCTTCACTATATAATAACATTCATTGTATCTATTCATCACATCACATCAAATATTATGGGTTTTGTTAAAAAGTTTGGAGCAATTTTGCGGATCAACTACATTGTCATCGATAACAAATTCAACAATAGTTTTTCACATTTGAAAGATCAGTTTTCCTTCTATTTTGACTATTTAAAGATGAATTCCGAGAAATTTTGTTGTTTTACAGTCTTTATGCTCCATAATTTTTTATATTTTTTCGAATTTTTTCTTTGCACTATCATATTTTATAGGAAAAACCACATAAAAATCTCTATTTTTTATACTTTTATAGCGAAGAAGACGAAAATAGAACTCAAATTTGTAGGATTTCAAGGAGAAAAATTAAGAAAAACTATATATTTTAGGGATTTGAAATGAAAAAGCCAGTGTTAATTTTTTCTTTTTTTGAATTTGGCTTGGGGGACATTTCAATTCCTACACGCAAATATATATTATATATTCCATTAAAAAAAATGTTCCATTTTTTTTTCAAAAATGCAAAACAAAAAAGCAATTAATTTTTTTTAACCACAGATATTGGTTTTTAAAAAACAATTTTTTTTTTAACAACATAAATATTGTTTTTTTTGTAAGCTTGGCAGGACTACATCTTCATCATGTCCAAATATCACCCCAATCAGGGCAAGGAATTGAACCAGTGACTTCACATCAAGGAGTTCCTTGATAGAGCACTTGGTCACGATCTATCCATGACCTCGTGGACAATATAAATATTGTTTAAGAAAAATTATTATTATTATTATATTATTATTGATATTATTATTATTATTATTAAAACATAGTTAATTTTTTTTAAATCACGACCATCACTGGGGGCTGAAGGCCCATGAGCGGGTCTGCACGGGCTAAGGGAATCGATCCCTTGGCTCAACGAGGGACCGAAGGCCCGTGGGCAGGCTCGCCCCTGAGCCTTCAACCTCCCATTTAAAAAAAATATTTTTACTTTATATATTTAAATTTTAATTAAATAAATCATATATATATATATTAGGAAGATGGCATCTAAGAAGGTCTCTGTGAATGTTTCTGGAACAAAAACAACAATTTCATCATCTAAAGTTGCAGTTGGACACTATATGAATATTGTTGAACATACCCGAACTGAGAAACATCATAAAATTCAAGCAACTGGCCTGTCAAGTACATTCAAGATTATTTCTGAATGGAAGAATTCACGAGAAATAAATAAAATAAATTTTACATGGCATGTTAAAGATATTGAAAGCGATGATAATACACCTATCTATTTATATTGTGGTATGATTAACTTTGGTTAACCATATGAGGTGATGGGCAGAGTATGAGACATATATTTGGTGCCGAATACAAACATTATTTATGTTCTTGCAAAATTTCTCAAGACACATGAAAATGTTAGATATCGTCTCTCAAAGGTCAAGTATGACACATGAAAAATCTACACAGTTATGTGAAGAAAACACAACCAACATTGTAATTATGCTTATTTATATTTATGTGTTATGTATGTATTTATTATCTAAATCCAAATATTATGAATGTGATCAACAATTTTCATACAGAGACAGGAGAAGAAAGGAGAATGAAGCACAAAACAATAACTCATGACACTGCAATAATACATACAGGGGATCAACAAAGAAACCCTAAGGTGGGACAATATAGTAAAACTAAACATGTAGCTTTTGAAAATGTAGAAACTGAAGCTAATGCTAAAAAATATTTTTCCATTAGTGAGGAGGAGATTAGAACTATTATTCAAAACGAGAAAAGAAATAAAACACCAAAAAGAAAAATGGCCACAAGTGTCTCTCTTCCAGTTGATGACGAGGATATTGTTTATCTAGAACAAGATATGTTAAATGGTAATAAGAAGAAATCGAAAGTTGGTCAATCTGTAAAATTCATGGGCAACAGTGAAGATCAAAGTGAAAAATCTAAAGGCAAAAAAAATCATAACATCAGGTGTTGATTTAAAGGATGACATTATTAAAACAAACAAAATTCCATTCAAGATCACTTGGCAAAGGACAAATTAATTAATGGTGGCAAACAATTAGTGTAATTTCAGCCAATTCTATAGGCCAAATGAAGGACAATTTCAATATCAAATTAGAAAAGCACATCACCTACATGTCCATAATTTGAAAACATTGTTCAGGTACAATCCATATGCACATGTGGTGGATTGCGTGGTTCTTGTTGATCCAAATCAAGTTCCCAACAAAGAGGAAGTTTATAGGACATGATCAATGTGTTAGATACAAATATTATGTAATTAGAGTGAACCATTCAACAGAGACCAAAAGACAATTGATCGAGGGTATCCCAATAACTCTCTTTTTGAAATAGTGAACTGCATCATTTAGCTGGTTTAATAGAAACAAAAGCAAAGTTATTGACATGGGATCATAATGAAAATGATGAGTATATAATGTTCATGACTTTCATCCAAAGGATCAGATTTATTCATAATGAATTTGTAGAAAAATGTGGAGGGGATAAGACAAAAGTCAGTCTAAGCTTTCGGAGGGAATGTTATATGGAAACATGTTATCAAATTGAGGATAAAATCAATTCAAAAGATGGAAAACTAAATTCAAATTTATTCAAAGAAATGGATAACATTTTCTAGTTGGCATTTAGAACCTGGGAGACATGGGAATTCATTGATGAAATTTTCAACATGTAGGAGAATATTGCCATAATAAATCATAAGGTTTAAAAGTCTAAACCCATAATATGTACCAATAGTAAGACAAGTCCTGAAATGAACCAACTTCCAGATGATATGATTATCAAATCTTGGAGAACATTGCAAGGAGTGAAAGATACTAGTCAAATAAATACTATGTTCTGTGAAGTTATGTAAATTTTCATTGGACGAAATGTGCTCAAAAGTTCAAAAGTAAGTTTGTTGAACTATTTTTACTTTTTCTTGGATTATAATTTTCTTTTAAATATAGCAGATTTTTGTTGGTAGTATCTGTTATACAATCACTATATTACATTTTTACTTTATTTATTCAAAATCAATTAATATTTGTACGAAAATTACAAAACATATGGTTAAATAATGTTGAAATTAAAGAGTTTGGGATGATGTTGTACGCACTCACCCCAGAATCAAGTTCACAACACTTAAAGATTTTTATCTTGCATTCAGCCAAAGGTATGTTGATTTTTCTTAATTTAATTCGTATGTAAAATTTTATATTAATTATTTATAACATCATTTGTTTTTTTTCATTAAATATGTCGAAGAAAAGGGATGCATATGGAATACCACATAATTTCAAAGCTTTATTGAAAATATTAAGTTGGAAAGGTTGATAAAAGAACGTCCTTGGAATCGTTGAAATTGATCCTACTCTTACTCAATTTCATTTGCATACCTCGACATATCCAATATCAATAATACCAAGGCGATTGTAAAGACATTGAAAAAACTCATATCTAAAGGGAATATGCCTTGTTATGTGCAGACGATCTCCTCATGGTTTCAAGTTTCCCAGATATTGGATATGAATAGTGAGTTTTATACTTAATCAAGATTTTAATAAAGTGGTTATGGGCTTTCATAAGTCACAAATCACCACTTTGGAGATTTGTGACATTTCATTCAGACACACCAATTTGCAATGTTACTTAACAAACTCTCAAGGGAAAATCAAACTCAAAAGGAAGTGCAACTATATAATGGTAAGACATTGAAATTGTGTGTTTCATTAATGTCATTTTTTTTAAATTTATGTACAAGTTAATTGAAATTTTACTATGTCTTGTTACAAACAAAATTCAAACCATATTTCTTGAGATCAACCAATTATAAATGATTGTGAGTTCATCCATGTTGAATGTTGGACAAAATATGATAGCTATAAGCCAATTCTTCTAAATCGAGTAGATGGAAAGAATCATAGCCAAGTATTGTTTCATGATGTTTTCGTAAGAAAACTAACATATGAGGATAAAGATGTAAAGGAGAGATAGTTAGCATTTATCAAAAACCACAAGAATTGATTAACTATCTTATAGATTTATGTTCAAATGAAGGAGATTGGGTTTTGGATTTTTTCAGGTTTAGGTAAGTTTTATAATATAAAATTGAATTATAATATTTTCTTATTTAGTTTTTATGTGTTTATACTAATTTAATTACATATTTATTTTGTGCTTGATGACTAGGTACAACACTAGCATGTTTCCTACAAAAGGGAAGAAATTGCATTATCATTGAAAAATATCCACTACAATGCAATTTTATTCAATAAAGAATTAATGTTCTTCAATTTCTTCGAGATGCAATGCAAGAAGTTGTTTTGAAGAAATGTGATTTTAATGAATCACGTGTGGCAAAAAAGGCAAAGGAACCTCAACCATCGTTATATGGAATAACTGGAAAATGACACTTTGAGAGATTTGCAGACATGAAAGATCTATTAGAAGAGGAAAATGAAGAAACTAAATCATAAAATATTGTGGAAGAAGAAAATAATGAAACTCTAGAAGATGATGAACATGGATTATATGATATTGTTGATGAAATTTAAGTTATGCTTGTAAATCAAGCTTAATTTTGAGAGCTATTCATTAGTTTTACTTGTAATGTTTTGACTTTGAGATTTTATGAGAAGAATGAGTATTTGATTTTGTTTTTATATGTTAATATTTGTATTATCTGCTTTTCACTTTAATTTTTATGTGATTCATTTTTTTTGTAGAAAAAATGTGATTACTATTAATTTTTAACATACAATTCATAAAAAATGCTATTTTCTTTTAGTTTTTTTGTTATGATTTTCCCATAAAATTTGTTTATTTGACATGTCATTTTTAACAAAAAGTCTCAAAATGTGTATTTTTAATCAAATGTTTAAAATTATTGTTTCTTAGTGACAATTATTTGATATGCAATGAAATATTAATTAACATTACATAAACGTATAGAAATTACTAACTTTAAAATATTGATTTTTTATTTTTTTTAATACTATGTGAAAAAATTAAGGTTTCATTACAAAAAGAAATTGAAAAGAAAAATAAAAAACACAACTACATAAATACACTTAAAAATAAATTTATAAGGGAAAAAGAAGACATTAGAAAATTTAAAATGTCAAAAATAAACCCTCTAAGAAAAGGGGGTTGTTGTTGCATCAACACTTTTAAAATCATCATGAAAATCACTCACATTTAAAAAAATCTGCTCGTACTTGATACATAAAAAAATTTAAAGTGCCAAAATATGCTCCAAAAAAAGGTGTATTCTAAATGACCACTTTTCAAAATCGGGTGATTTTTTTGCTACCTCAAAAAAATGGGTCACTGGTAATTTTCTTGTTTGATCGGTAACTATGTTAATGGGAAACTAATAAATTTGCCCTATTATTTTCTAAAATATTTACAACATGTGGTATAGGCGACATGTATGGAAAAACAACTGTAGAGATACTTAACCAACCATGCACTCATTAAGTTAATCATAATTCATTCACTGCAACAATAGGGAAGCACATGGACTAGTTTATTGACAAAGTTACATGAACCAACCACTGAAAGAGAGAAAAGTGAAGGTGAAGAACAAGAGGTAAGTGCCAAAAAAACACCAGAAGATAAATAAATTACACCTCCCAAACAAAGTAGAGAAACTACACTTCCTTGATAAAGAAGAGCAGTTAAACCTCCTAGACCCTGACGCACAAATAGTAAAAGATGGAGTTCCATAAGAATGTCTATTGGTACATTCGCTGAAGGAAAAATATCATGCACTAAAGAACTTATGGATATATCGAGTGGACAATTTAAGGATAATTATCATGGATTCCCTATTGAAGAAGAAGGGTCTAAGGAAGAGATTGCTAAAACAAGGGCACCTAGAACAACGTCAGCTGAAGTAAGGGTTCTTCAAACAGAAATTCTTGGGGAATCTAAGGAAGTATATAAAAATATATACTCCCGTACAAACTATGGTGAAAAAGAGGAAACTAAAGATGCTAGAAATTGAAGAACATAAGGTAAGTGTTGAAACAAAACCAGAAGATAGAGCAGTTACACCTCCCAGACAAAGTAGACCAGCTACACTTCCTAGACAAAGAAGAGAAATTACACCTCCAAGACCCCATCGAAAAAACACTAAGAGATAGTGTTCCATAAGAACATCTATTGGTACATCCGCTGAAGGAAAAAGGGCATGAATTAAAGAACCCATGGATATATCCAGTCTTCAATATAAGGATGGTTATCATGCATTCCCTATTGAGGAAGAAGAGAATGAGGAAGAGACTATTGAAACAGGGGCAACTAGAACAACATCAACTGAAGAAGGAGTTCTTGAAACACAAATTCCCAAGGAATCTAAGAAAGCATATGAAAAACCTTCTCCTGTACAATTTTTGGTGAAAAAGAGGAAATTCAAGAAGCCATTGGGTGGAAAGAATCCCAAGAAGAGAGTGTGGGTAATTGTTACACCATAAACTACCCCAATATCTGAGCAATGCACTAATACAACATTATCAAAGGAGTCAAAAGGATAACCGAAAAAGAAGAATTTGCAAAAGAAAATACCCTAACACCTGAAGTTCATGGTGTTCCACATGAGTCAAAGGAACCTGAGGAACAACATAAAGAGTAAGAGCTCAAAAAGGAACAAGAAGATGTCTCTTTACAAAGTAAGTATGAAACTGACTTCGTTATTCAACAAATTAATAAATTTAGGGAGGAAAATGAGAATTTAAGGAAACAGCTTACCTTGGTTGAAGGGAAACATTAGTCTAGAAAAAAAAATGGATTAGAAACCCAAGTAGAAGTGGAAGAAGTAATGTCAGTTAGATTATGTGACAGATGTAAGGAAGTGTTGGAGGAAGTAGGTTATGAAAGGCCAACCACTATTTCAATTAGAATTCAATTTGGAGAGCAAGATTAATAATTCCAAACCACTATTCCAAAAGAGCTTGTTGAAGATGTCGTTGTTACACAAGAACCAATAATTGAAGTAGAGTGGGATGTAGATGTTGAGACATTAAATAATGCAGATTTGGACATACATATACTTAATTTTGGGGGAGATATTAGGATATGAAATTGACATCTTTTTGCACTCATTTTCCTACCCTTTCTTTACCTTTTTTTTATTTCTTGAGACCATATTCTGCCACTGTAACAACCATAATTATCAACGTAGGTGTGTCTCTTTTTATATTGCATCCTTATTCAAATTATACCTGTAATTTGGCATGAGAACTACTATTTTAGGCTATTTTTCTCATAAAACTAAAAACTGGGCTATTATAGGGTTTTTGGTCTGTTGAGATGTTGTAGGATTACACTTTCCAGTTTTACCTCGCAAAGGAAAAGACAAGGACTCACTTAAATTGTTTTTTACACATGAAGATCTATTTTGGATGCGCTGACCTCCTCCAATTAGTTATGAAGATCAATTTGGAAAAAATCTAGTCAAGAGATAGTTCGAATGTCAAAGGAGAAGTTTATGGACAATGCAACCAAAACATTAGAATTTTTTTATTGATAATTATTGTAATTTGGAAAATATGTTACAACTTTTCCCTAACCTTGGAAATTATTATCAAATTGTTAATGTTTATTCTCAAATTAGATCACATGAGAATTGAGGGATTCTCATGATGATCTTATCATTGTAATATGATATTATAAAGAGGTGTACTCTCTGCCCATGGGAAATAGACATATAGAAACATATACACATTGATAGAGGGGGAGAGCACCAACATCGTAATATTGTATGTTTCATTGATGCAATCTCAATCATTGGTGGCACCATACCAGTCCCTTTGTTAGTGTGAAATTTATTTAATTTATGTTATAGTTTGATGGTGTGTTCATTTCATTTAAATGTGTTTAAATATTTGTTGAGAGAGTGATTTCCAGGAGTGATCTTCTTTTTTGAATAAGAGTGACAATGTGACAGAGTGTTTTTATTCTGCATTGTGTGTTTATTTCTTGAGACAATGAATAAGGTTTAAGAGTGTAAGAACCAGAGTGTTGAGTTGATAAGAGTGTGATTACAGCAATTGAGTTTCATATTCATTAGCGCTAGTCACCATTTTCCCTTGCATATATCTTGTGTAATAGCCTTGCAATAACAAAACCTACACGGATTGACAATTAATGTGAAGAGTTGGAACTATTTATCTTAATTAAAAGGACAATTTTTTTCCCAAGAGCAAGCTGAAGAAAAACCTATACACAACTTTCACATATTGCAAGTTGGAGAAACACTTGGAATGTTGTATGAAATTTGAAGCAGAATTATTTAAGGGACAAAGTAAACATATAATAATTTGAAAGTGTATAAAATAATTAAAAAACACTCTATAATTTGAATCAATTAGATTGGCCAATAAATGAAGTTTGGTCATGCATTTTAGTGAAGCAAGGAAATTTTGACCTATTTCACAAAAATGCACACCCAACCTTCATTTCAAGGCCAAATTAAATCATTTAAATTTGAGAGTACTTTTTTACTCATAATTAAGATTAATTTTTCACATCCCTGCTAGACTCGCTCGTCATGAATTGAGCTTACTCTACCTATTCTGCCATTTGCTTCCTGTGTAGTTTAGAATAGACCATAAACTAGTCAAAAGCCCTCGTTGTTACTTGTATGGAGTGTAGAGGTACACCTCTCTACTTCTACAATCTCGTTCAACTGAATCAAGCCACTGATACCACTTGTCATGTCCCTATCTTGGAAGTAGTCTTTCAACCGCTCATAGGCAGGTGCAGCACCACCACTCGATTTCTTTTCACCAATAATTTGAAGTATGGACTCTGCCTAGCATCCAATACTTAGAATGTTTTCACTTCACTAGGGATTCATTAATTATAATACACAACAAAAGCTTTCATTTTATCTTCATTCACATATACAAGTATACAAGCACATTTAGTCTTTTTAAAGGGAGGGGCAACTCCCTAATAAGATCTTGCCCACAATAATATAAGAATATATTTTTACAAATTCATGTACAATCAGCCTCTCTAGGGCAACCCCAAAATTTCTTTGGCGAGACAATGCCAAACTGCTATTTTAGGAATTCACCTTGAACCACCATTTAGCTCACCCGCATAAAAAAAATTATGCATAATGAGGATATGGCCAATTGAAAACAAAGTAGTTTATTTTTCTCCATCTTCGTGATCCTAAGACAACTAACATAGAAAAGGTAGATATCTTTGTTGGGGACTAGTTATCTTAAGAGTGAATATATTCACTGGAGAGAGATAGGGAGAGAAATAGGCTTGGTTACAATACCATGGGCCAATAGCATGGGTTATCAACACCACATGCCCAAAACTCATAACTTATTTCACAGTCAAAATATTTTATAACCAACCTAGATCCATCTTAACCCCGGATATATCAAGTGTCGAGAGGGATCAAATCTCTCAAGGTGTAATCCAAGTGAAATCCTTTTCGCAAGTTTAACACTTTAAAAATAGGTTTGCACCTTAAGAAATGTTGAAGGTTCAAAAGTATATGGTAATGTGGGGGTATTGAAATAAGTTAAAAATGAGAATACCTTATATATAAAGATGTAAAATTTATATAATATAAATAATATTATTAAAACCTAATATAGATATATCCTAAGGATCTAAGAGATGAGATAAATCAAAGTGAATAAGAAAGAGAGTGCATGATTTTTAATATTTTACAACCAACTAAGTGTGCAAGTCATGGGGCCTTTTTGCAATGTGCTAAGTGAGATGTTATGATGGTTAGTACCTCAAGTTCTCTTTCATGTCATTTCCTAGTGATGCAGGAGCATCTAGCTCAGGGAAGGACATGGCTAGGAGTTTGTCTCTTTCAAAACAGTTTGAGTTTCATTAGTTTTCATTTTCTAGGAATGGTTGTCTCAGCCAATGTTAATGTTTGCTTACATATTTATTTTTACTTTTTTTAGTTTTATTTTAAATTTGTTTTAATTTATAAAGCAAGAAAAGACAATTATTCAAAAACCATTTAATGTAACCACATATTGTAACTACTGCCAGTTTGCTAACTGTCGAGTGTTCTCTACGAAGCAAAAAGAGAAAACAACTAATGGAATATTTTTCCATCATAGAATTTAATGAAGAGAAAGCACAGAGATATTTTCTAAAGACAAACATATAAATCCATTCCTATTACAGCTCTAGAATTATTACTACAGAATACTATTAAATTATTTCCTTTTCCATAACCAAAGCAATTACACACATGCAAACAGTAAGCACCAAAGCGAGGAGAGCTCTCAGACAAGCTATAGTGCAAATAGAACAATTATACGAAGGGACGAGCAAGCCATCATCCACATAGACAAGTTTTCAGGTACAGAAACGACCACATTCGCATTTTCATTTGTAAAATTTAAACAATCGAGTTTACAGCATAAATACATACATACATATACATATACATATACATATACATATACATATACATATACATATACATATACATATACATATATATATATATATTTGTCAAAAACCAAACACTACAGTGCATAGTTCAAACAACCAATAAATCGAACAGAGTCGACCGAACCATAAACACCCACTAGGTCATTGCAGGACATTTAAATACATATGTGACCACAAATATCAGTGTCAAAATGGATCCACAGGCACAGTGACAAGAGACCACAGAGCCCAGCCAAACTACAACTAAGACTCATAAAACCCTATGAATAGTGAATCCTCAGTCAAACAACAGAAAGACACCAAGGAGCGACCCTACCTGGTTCAGGTGTAGGAGACCAGGCGTGAGAACCACAAGCAGACAATCGCTCACCTACTTTGGTCAACAACCAGGGCATTAACAACAAAGCACAAGAAAACTATAGCTACGTTAATAGACTGTAACCAGAACAAAGGGTCAAGTTGTGAGAAATTACCATGGAAAGAGCTGAGCCTGTATAAGCCGACAGAGAAGCCACAGGGTCGAGATCATAGCCACAAAGTTGCTCGCTACCATGATAAAAACAAAGTAAAAGTGACTAGCATAGAAAGAGGGCTTACCTTCAGGTGACTACCGAGCAACTCCATGGCTACAACTTGAGACAAAACCAAACAAGTAATCAACCTATGAAGCTAGTGCATGGAGGGGAGACAAATAAACAAAAGCTACAACTGAGAATACAAGTATAGCTGAACCAAAGTTGACCATAGAGACTGATACCGAGGGTTTCACACCCAGGTCTCAAAGTCGTGCGTAGAATAGGTTGAGACATCGTCCACAGGTGAAAATCCACACTACACTGCAAACCAGGCACAGTAAAAGTGAAATCTCAAATAAGTGACAGAGCAAACCCTCGTATAGCATAACCAAAATCCTCACCAGTGACATAGCAGCACAGCAAAACAAACAATGCAAATGAAATGAATAGTCATGGTTTCGGGGCATACAAGGAGAAGTAAGGAACAAAGCCTGAGACCTGGACACATGTCCTCATCACCATAAACTAATTCGGGGCATACAAGGAGAAGTAAGGAACAAAGCCTGAGACCTGGACACATGTCCTCATCACCATAAACAAATAGTACCACCGCATTAAATTCAACCAACCACCATTTGATAAAAAATCCAATCAACATATTTATCATTAATTCGAAAGTCGTAAGGGCTGGACCCATCACCTGGTCCTCTGAAGAAAATTTTAGAGCGTGGTGGCTTGGGTAGATTTTTGGCTTCTCAATTCTCTTCTTAATGCCATTTCTCATTGGCATTTTTGTCATTTTCATTCGGATTAGGATATTAGCAATGGGTTATGGTTAATGGGAAGTATTCATATATCTATTGTTTTATTTCACCAACAATTCCTCTAGCGCAATTTCAACATTGGAATTTGGTAGTGTCATGTTTGAACCTCTTCTTGCCTCTTTCAAGTTATGGTCAATTTCTTTGTACATTGCAATGTTTCTGCAATGATTTTTGCTAGGTATAGCGGCTCTTTTTTCCTAAGGCCTAGTTTTGGGTGCCATTTTTTAGTTTGCAGGGTGGATGGTACCCTGTTTCTCCCCATTATCATGCTTAATCCTTGATCTTTCGTGGTTGGGCTTCTTAGTTTTTTAATTTTCTCTAATTTTGTGGCACATCGAATGGTTTTACTATGACATATTCTACTCCCTTTTAGGATTTTTGTGGGCTTGGGTGCCCTAATTTTTACTTGGTTGCACCTATGTGGCCAATTTTATTTAAATGGTGTGCAGATTTTTTATCCTAGGGTTCCATACTCTAAACCATTTTATTTTTTTCATTGCTCTTAGTTTCTAGCTAAAATTTGATTGGGTTACACACACACTCAATGTGTCTACAGGATATAATATTTATTCCATGTTATCATAATAATAATTGTGATTCTTTTCCTCAATAATTGTGATCTGGGTGTCATGAAGATTCATCTGAAGCTAGATGCAAAGCTAGTGAAGCACCACCCATACCTGTTGAATCCTAAGTACAAGGAAAAAGTGTGCGAAGAATTGGATAAGATGCTTGCAGGAGGGATTATTGAGCCTATAAAAGAATTGGAATAGGTTAGTCCTATGGTGGTTCTTGAACATTGGTGGTCAAGATGGATTCCAAGGGTATCAACAGATCAAGATTGTGCTAGAAGATCAAAGTAAGACAACCTTCACCACACAATGGGGATGCTTTTAGTATATAATTATGCCCTTTGGACTTAAGAATTCCCATGCGATATTTTCTAGG
>APFE030506497.1:0-12638 GCA_000404065.3 Pinus taeda
ATTGGTTCTTTATATTGTTATATATTTAATTTATATAATCATTTTATGTTATTACTAATTACTATATTATTAATTAATATAATTGCTATTTTCATAGATTTACATATATATGCATATCTTTTATTATTTCATTTATTTTTTATATTTGAACTAACAACATTATATTAATCCATTAATTAATTAATTGATTTATTTTATTGTTTATTAATATTTCAACTAATAACTAAGGTTAAAATGAGAGCTTTATATTGTTGCATTTAATTAACATAATTCATTCAAAAGTTTTTTAAGAGCCTTAGGTTTAAAGGAGAAGGTATGATTTCATGAATACCTAGAGCCCATTTCTATCAAGCAACTTAATATTATTGTTTATCAAAGAACCAACTAGATGAATTAAGACGCAAGGGTCAAATTTCTTAAAGACCTAAGGTGTTAGGCTGGGCGAGGGAAAGATGACAGGGAAACAAGAGGGGAGGAAGGGGGAGGATGGGGAAGGGAAACTTATTCAATGGGCGAGACTAGAGGATTCCAGTTTTTACTAATTTCCAAGCCTCCATCTCTATTAAGGTTACAGGGGTGTTTAATGATTTCAATGGCCTCACGTACTTTCCGTTTGAAATGGTGTTTCTCATTTGCAATAACCTTAGTGTCCTAAAGGCATATATGGTGGTTAGTTCTACCAACATGCTCAGCTAAAGTTGAAGAGCAAGTTCTTTCTTTACGGATATCAACACTATGCTCCTTGAGCCTAATCTTCACAGACCTGCCAGTTTCTCCTATATATTGCTCTCCACAAGAGTAGGTGATGATATATACACCTTTTTGCTGTAACTATTCTTGGCTGTCCTTTACAGATTTCATTTTTTGTTTCAAAGTTGATAAAGGCTTGAATGAAGTTATGGCATCCTTCTTTTTGAGAACTTTTCATGAATACCTAGAGCCCATTTTCTATCAAGCAACTTAATATTATTGTTTATCAAAGAACCAACTAGATGAATTAAGACGTAAGGGTCAAATTTCTTAAAGACCTAAGGTGTTAGGCTGGGCGAGGGAAAGATGACAGGGAAAGAAGAGGGGATGGAGGGGGAGGATGGGGAAGGGAAACTTATTCAATGGGCGAGACTAGAGGATTCCAGTTTTTACTGATTTCCAAGCCTCCATCTCTATTAAGGTTACAGGGGTGTTTAATGATTTCAATGGCCTCACGTACTTTCCGTTTGAAATGGTGTTTCTCATTTGCAATAACCTTAGTGTCCTAAAGGCATATATGGTGGTTAGTTTTACCAACATGCTCAGCTAAAGTTGAAGAGCACGTTCTTTCTTTACGGATATCAGCACTATGCTCCTTGAGCCTAATCTTCACAGACCTGCCAGTTTCTCCTATATATTGCTCTCCACAAGAGTAGGTGATGATATATACACCTTTTTGCTGTAACTATTCTTGGCTGTCCTTTACAGATTTCATTTTTTGTTTCAAAGTTGATAAAGGCTTGAATGAAGTTATGGCATCCTTCTTTTTGAGAACTTTGGCTAGCTTGTCAGTGACACCTTGAATGTATGGGAGGTAGGCATTAGAAGTCATGGTGTTTATTGATTTGTTTGTATTGTTTCCTGACTTGCTTTTTGAATGGCTTTGTAGATGCTTTTATTATTGTATCCTAAGTTGGAAAAAGTTCTTTTTAGGTAAGTAATCTCTTCTTCAGCGTGGTTCTCATTTGAGATTCTACAAGCTCTAGTGAAGAGGGTTTGCAATACACCCATCTTTTGGGCTGGATGGTGATGCGAATCGGCATGGAGGTAGTTATCTATATGAGCCTTTTTCCTGAATACTTTATGACCTATGGAACCATCCTCCTTTCTTATCAGGAAAATGTCCACGAAAGGTATGCAATTATTCTCCTCCATCTCCATTGTGAACTTAATGTCATTCGATAGGCTATTAAGATGGTTCAAAAAGTTCTTGAGTTCATTATCACCATGAAGCTAATTGATGCTGGTGTCATCCACAAATCTGACCCAGAACTTAGGTTTTAAAGGGTATGAATCAAGAGCTTTTTTCTCAAAATTTTCAATGTAGAGGTTATATTAAAATTTCACATTAACTGTAGTAAAGGGTGAGTCACAATTAACAACAGGTTTATTCTGGAGAGTGAGGAAGTCATAGAGTACTATAAACTACTAATATTACTGAAGATAAAACTACAACACACAATATCAACCCATAAAAAGCTATATTTATTATTGCAATCACAATAGAGATCTGACCTAGCGGAAATGGTTCATGGCAAGACAACCAGATGCATTCCAAATCTAGCAAGGGAAATACACATATAATTTGATACCTGCAATGAAGCCTGATGTAGCTGCATGATACTACCTTTCCTTGCTTTATCTTTGCTTCCTCCTTCCTTCTTTTATTTTATTTCTCCAATGCCAAAGTGCTCCAAAATATCTCTAAGTGTCCAAGGGTATGTGAGAGAAAGAGAGAATAATGAGAGAGCTCCATAGCTAAACTAACAAAAGGTTAGTAACTTATCCTTGAAATCTTTTTTATGAATGAGGCCTCTATTTTCTTTATTTTCCATTATTTTCCTTATTTTCCTCCTCACATGCAACCTATTACCTCTCACCTCCTTATTCTCCTAATTTACTTTATTTTCATAAATAATTGTGCAAAAAATTCCATTTTTCCTCTCCAAACCATTAACCATTTCCTTTTACAATTTCCTTAGCCATAAATAACCAAATAAACACCCCCTAGGATGGATTTCCCAACATTCAACCTGGAATAAGTGTCCCATCAACCGTGGTTATTTTTTTTAACTTTTATTACATGAAATTTTCACTAGGGTTGTTACTGAACCCTCCCCCCCCATTGCGGGATACCTTCCTTATTGTTCAACCACTCATATTCCTCAACAAACTGTTAAAAGAAGACATACTTCTCATGAAGCTTTATAACACATCTCAATGCAGTATTTACAATGAAATATATGTTCAAGAGAAAAGCATCATGACAAAATCACGACATACCGCATAGTGGAGCTCTATAATACAACTCATTATGGCATTTACAATGATCATCCTTTTGAATTCCAACTAATATAACATCATAACATCATGATAACATAACCACATGACAACATAATAACATGACACTCATACAACCTCAGGACAAGAAAGAGCACCAGAATTGGACAAGGGATACCTCAAACCCCCACAAAAACTCCAATTTTCATTGAGGATTCACCAAAGCAATAAGAAAAGGAAACTCCTTTGGAGAAAATTCAAGGAGAAGGATCATCAGAATGAGCCTATCCCAAATCCCCCATTACTTATGTTACGATACCTGTCACAAGTTCAACCTCATCAAAGGGAAAACGTCTCCTACAGAAGACATAAGCAGACCTACAGGAAACATAGGCCATCCTGCAGGAAACCGTGTCAAACCTATAAGATGTACATAAAAGGGCCAAGAAGGTATCACTCCACAAGAAACAAAGGAAGAAGAAAAATAACTGAGGGAACCTAATCCATAGCCCAACCTCAGATCCCATGCAGATTCATTAAAGGAGGTAGGGTAATCCCACAAAACTTTTCCATTCCCTTATTCTTTGAACTTGAAAGAGAGAGGGCAAGGACACACAGGTGGATGCAAATTTCCAAATCAAAAGGAGTGGATGTAGGCCACATGGATGAAAAATTGAAGGAGATGGGTAGAGAACTGAACACCATATGGGAAAGAGAGGAAATGATGAAATCTCAGTTAGAAGCAGAGAATGCATGGCTAAGGGGATAGCTACAAGAAAGATAAAGCTAGTTGGAAGGTATGGCCAGTTTATCCTTGGAGGCAATCTAGTGTAGGATGCGAACAAATTCTTATGCCTTGTATTTAAAGGAACAATGGCTACAATTTCGAATCAAAACTTTAGCACAGAGAGGCACTATTCCCTTCCAAGGCTATACATAATTCATTGATCTATGTGATCAAAGCACCTTGGAAGATAAAGAAAATAATGTATGAGTTTTACCTACAGAACTTTCCCTTGACAGATTTGAATGTGTGGGACCGTAATTCAAAACTATGAGACCTGCAATTGATGGCTTTAGCATCATGGATGAATCATGGGGAGGTAAGATCTACATAGATAAAAAAGGTAATGGCAAGAGAAGAGGCAACACCTCTTATGATAAGAGCTGAACAATCTAACCCAATGGCTATTATCATCACCCACAACCTCATTGAAAATGATATGAATCCTGCACCTAGGTACCTTTTTGCACAAGAGCAAGCAGTCACACACTTTGAAGACATGCTTAGATTTCTAGGAGATCATAGCATGCAAGCTTGTCAAAGAAGGTGGAATACCTTGCGTTACAACCTAAAAATAAGAGAATACCATTCTCCTCATAGAATGAGAGAGGCATTAAATATAACACCCATGTATAAGCAAGCTCTACAAAGACTCAAAATTAGTTGGATTGTCTTGAGACAACCCACCATTGCTTTTAAGAATGTTGCAAGGAAGGAAAGAAGAACAAGAAAGAAAGAAGTGGGAAGAGATAGAAAGAAAGGGAGGATTTTATTCATGGGAAGAGGAAACTAGAGTAGAATCATGGGATGTCAGAGAAGCCACCAGAGGAATGAAGGAAATCGATATCTATTAAGTTTCTCAGAGGATGAGCAACACTTTCACTAGGGGGTGATGATGAGGATCATCATTGAGTAACTATATGGGCCTTAATACACCTCCAAGCTTACTGAGATCAACTCTTCCCATAATTGCTTACATATTTTAATTATATTTTACTTAATAAGATGATTAAAAGTATTATGTCTAGTGCTCTAATGTGCATTGATTATAGGTTTTTTGGAGAAAATCATCGCAATTTTGGATAATTAAGGTGCAAGAACTCGAATGACATAAGGAGATATTATAGGAGATGGATCTTCCTCATTAAATCCTCACTCATTTGAATATCCATCAATCAACTCACACTAGGTCAAAGTTGCAAGCAGCCAAGTCATGAAGATCATTAGCAGCTGAGCCAGTGATAATTAAGAAGCAGTTCATCTTGAGTTTGGGAGCCAAGCCTCCATAGATTTAAGGAAGTTGTTGGATAATTCAGTTGTATAAATAAGGAGGCCTAAAGCCTGATTAGGATTCAGGTTTCTTATGTAAAAGCACTAAGCGTTTTCGAGTTGAAGGATTGTGGGAAAACATTGTTATGTAATATTTTGATATGATAACGAGAGTGAACATTTCCTTGATCCAACACTAACTAGACTCATAGGGCTAAAGGTCTTGGGTTAGGGAACAACCCTAATAGTATAGTTTCCTCTTATTGTACTTGTATTCTTAGGTTATGTCATAGAATAATTGTTGAATTGATTTTGGCATTATTTCATTACAAGTATTGGTGAATTTGATTAGTTTGATTCCATTTGTGCATATCTTTAGTAGTAGATTTAGAGAGATAAAGGAATACCAAAAAGTCTAATAGAAGGTGGATTTTTCCTCACTCCTCCCTTCATGGACCATGGTTTGAGGAAAAGCTCCTATTCAGCCCCAAAAAGATAGAATTCTGATTTCTTATGGAATTTAGGGTTTTTCTTCTAATTAGGCCATCATATTTTCAGTTTTCAAGAATAGGTTTAAGTTTCTATTTATGATATCTCTAGCTTTATATTAGATCTCATGGTGTTTCACAATATGCTGCAAGTATTTCCATGCATAAACGAGGCAACTAAATAATGGAATGTTGTTTTCTTATGTTGATTGGAAATCTTTCTTATTTGACATGATTCATGGGTAAATGCTAGTAATGTGTGTATTATAGGAGTTTCAATAGTGCAGGAAGATATCATGTTAATAGCCCCGACCTAATCTCATCCATCCATGATCACCAAAGGCCACTAAATCCATAAACCAATTTATCATTGCATAAGAACAACTTTCCATGTTTATTAAGCAAATCCAACCATCTTACAAACTTTTGTTTGAGTTTCGAGGAAGTCTTAACCACCCCCTTGCCTTATTTCTTCCATAATTTACCTTCCCTATGTCGTATACCACCTTCCAGATCAATACTTATGCTTTCATTCGGATCTTGTATGAGCATTAGGACATCCCGTGGGTGTATTGACATCCTGTAGGATGACCTGTAGCGGCTTGTTTTGAGGCCAATTTGGGGAAAATGCATCAAGAAAGATAGAAAAATACCCCATACAACAAAGAAGAATTAACATTCATATTTTCACAAAAAAAGGACAAAAAGGAAAAAAGTTTATTGTGTTCATTCATATGCACAGCAGTAAAGTGTTTGATTATCTTAGATTGCATGCTTGGCAATAGTTAGGATTACACATATGTTAGATTAGAATTCTTCTGAAGCAAGATCTATTAAAAAATATTTAGGTGAATGGTGTGTTTAAAGAATTTATTTCAGTATTTTATTACTGCAGTAGACAATATTTCAATTCTCTCAATTAAGGGAAAATCCCCCCTTCTCATTTGTAATAAACTTCTTCTAAACCAATAGACGGTTGGTTTGAGAAACCCTAGCGGCCTATCGCTAGCTCAGTAGTGATAAAGAGTGGACCCATTTCATATACTTGTGGATATAGCACTATCACCTCCAAGTCTGTATGAACCCTGGGTTGATAAAGTATGGTTGGTAGCCCCAAGAGTTGCAACATTCTTGTTGCAGTACTGGTGCTCATCACTATGTCTGGATTGTTTCTTGGAGTCCTTTTACTTTTTTCCCATATTGTTCACCCATTACGGGTTTAGCCTTAACAATCCTGATGGCATCACGGTTTTTACCTTTACAGATACGATGAAATGTTTTTTCCTCATTTTTTGGTCGCGTTGAAATCATCACTACTTTTTCTATACAAAGTAGTAATGCCATTACGAGTTTTCCTATGAAAAGTAGCGATAATCTTGGGTTTGGGTATGTAAAGTAGCGAGGATCCTTGAATATGAGAATTTTTAAGATTTCCTCCTAAGAATCTAGTGTGTCTTGGCTGCTAAGGTCTTTTTCTATACTATATGCATGGATTTGTCAATATTTTGATCGATTGCCTTGATTAATTTGCAAAAAGTGTCTCATTGGCTTTGAAGTGAAATTTGACTAAATTCTAGAGTTTCTTGTCATTGATCATTGCTTTCTGCTTATTGGTGTCATTGAGATGTTTGTTTTACTTATTGATTGAGTGCTGTTTTATGTAGAAATCATTGAAAACATCATTTTGCATCTGTTTTAGCTTCTATTTCGAAATTTACTTTTCATGAAAATGCATTAGATTAGTTGCATTGAGAAGTTGTTTCTTGAGATTCATCATTGAGAATAGATCACATTTTTCGATGATTGAAAGCTAAATACTATATTAGGTGCATCAAATTATTCAAAATGAAAATAAAATCATAATTTATATAAGTGCATCTTTGTAAAGTAAAACCATTTTTCTTTTAGAAAAGTTGCATTTAGGATAGTGAAAAGTGGAAATCATTTTTTACTTTTGGCATTGCATTTAGTGAAATGAAAGATTAGATTTAGTTTTCACATTTTGAATTTAGAAGACAGAAGTGGTGCATTATTGTTTGAAATTTCTTCCCTTGATTAGTCTAGCTTTCATTGCAACAAAAAGTTTTCTTTTTCTCATATAGTTGCATCTTGGTGTTCAAGTAACATCATTGAGACCTTGAAATCAAGACATAATTTGAATATTAGCATTAAAATCTATCAATCAATCTAAGGAGAATTTGAAATAGTAATGCCTCATGCTTAGTGGTCTAGGCTAGAGACATGTTTCAACATCTTTAAAACTTAGCAGTTGTCGTTCTCTCTTGTATTACATAATGCTAACATGGACTTGTGCTCCTTGTACCATCATGTATATAAAGGGATACCATCATAGGTTGCAAACCTTTATCCATAGGAAGTCGAGTCTACCTCCCTATAAACATGATACATCGAACATAGTCTTTAGGGAGATTTCCTCCACATATGTCAAGTCCTTGGTAAATTTATTTGCTGAGGTATATTGCAGTTCACGGTTACTTGGTACTCCTTTTTCCTAGAGTTACCTGAGTAGTCTTTTCGATTTTTTCTAACTCTTTAAATTTGAAAATATCATCAAGCACTTGCCCTTTCAAGCTCAGTAAACCAACAAAAGCGACTAGATTGACCTTTTCATCCTTTTCTTGACTCTTAAGACATGGAAAAGAAAAGTTTTTGTTTCAAATTCTAAGAGCTAATTGGCCACGGAACAACATCTTTCCTTTGGAAACACTCCTTAGTAGATCTTAGGTTGATACCAATGGCAACATTTCCTGAGTCTACTAGTCAAGGAAAGCCCTCTAATGGGAATCCTAGTTTTTTTCCTTCTTTTGGAAATAATGGTGCTTCCTATATGGCGACGTTTTCCCTTCCTGGATTGACCATTAGTTGGCTAGTTTAGTTATTTTCGACCTCGGTGGTCCCAAGTGTTCAAACTTATTTTCAATCGAGTTCTCCTCCACCTAAACAACATCAACATCATGATGATCCTAAAGTTGACCCCTTGCCTTCTTCACCTATTTCTTCACCTCATGCTTCCTCTTCATATGGTGAAATTTTAGATTCTAGTAACTAGGAAGCTAAGAAGAAGAAGATGATGATGACGAAGAAGAAGAAAAGTAAGTAAGGGGGAAACCAAACAACTATTTTTACCGATGCAACTAATGAAGGAAAATATTCCAACCAACCTCAGAAAGTAAAATTCCCTTGCATGTTATGTAAGGGTGACCACCTTCTTCGGAATTGTCCTAGTATTCCCAAGGTCTTAGAAGTGTGGTCTATAGGTTCACATTGTCCTTTTTCATCATCCTCTGGTGATCATGTTGGTGATAAGCCTTCAACTAGTAGATCACATGGGAAAAAGGGAAATGTGAAATTTCCTTGTAAGTTATGTGAAGGTAATCATCCTATTCACCTTTTTCCTGTTATGGATGAAGCTTGCAAAGAGTTGTAAAATCTTACGTCTTCTCAACCTCGTCTTCTAGATGGGTATTGAAAGCTTTCCCCTGATCCTTTAATAGTTTATCTAGTGATTGATCAAAATTTATCTTTGGTCAACCCCACTCTCTCTGAAAATGAGTTTCGTGAGTCCGTTCTCGACCAAACATTTATTGAGGAAATGGTATACCTAACTCCACCTTCAGTTAACCATACCTTTCCAGTAAAGAGTGAACCTCATATTGCTCAGTTTCTTTTGGTTTCTTTAGTTTTGAATGAATTGGAGGGAAATTCTCCCATTCCTGAGGTGCATGAGAGAAGTTCGGCTATTCCTATACAGAAATACCGAAGTTGTCACATTACTCTGACACCCCGTCTAAGTAGTTTAGTCAGTTCTTTTCATTGTAGGCAAATGACAGGATATCATCTTCCATCTTATGCGCCTTTCCAGATTACAGTATAGGATTACCATATGGCTGTACCTAGCACAGTCATAGATGAGGGCACATATGTTAGCATTCTATCCTTAATTGCTTGGTAAGATTTAGGTTCTCCTTAGCTTGTCCCCGTCACCCAGAATATGTTAGATTTTAACATAGGAACAAGTCAACCCTTAGGGATCCTTCCTAAGTTACCTATTACTTTGGTAAGAAAGAATATATATATAGAAGTGATGGTTTTCCAAGGCCCTTTAGATTTTAATCTACTTATTGGTTGTGACTATGTTTATGTCATAGGATCTCTTGCTTCTTTCCTCTTTCGAGTGATGTGTTTCCTGCATGAAGGAAACATTGTGATCATTAATCAGCTTACTTTCATTAGTCTTGAATCACCTCCCACTCAACCACCATCCCTAAATGGTTCTTATGTGCAAGTGGTATCCCCTCCACCACAGGTTAATTACATGGCTACCTGTTACATGCCTACATCTATTGATGATCTAATAGGTGATGTAGTACACCATGTACTTGGGGCATTGGAGACAGATTTTTCATTTGGATCCCTGGACATGTATCCCTTCCAAAGTGTTGTTCTCCCATCTAATGATAAACTCTTGAAAGCCATGGCCTCTTTAGGTCTTTTATTGGGTCAAGGTATCCACAGAGCATATTTCCTTGCCTTGAGTCAAACTCCTTTAAAAATGAAACAAAGGACCATGGAGCAAAGTTCCTTGTCTTGTGTCAAGCTTGTTAAAAAATGAAACAAGGACCATGAGGATAATTCTTTTACTATATAAACCTCATTAAAAAATGAAATAGGTTGCGAGCATAGTTCCTTTACTTGTGTCAAGCTCATTATAAAATGAAACAAATACCCTTCCAATTCGAGTTTTTGATTAGATCTCGTAAAATCCCATTCGATTCTTTCACTTGACCTTGTAAGTGAACCTTCATTCCATCCACATGTTAGTAACCAATAGTCTACTCAGGTGAATGAGATGAAGCTTGGGGGGCATGTATCTTGACTTGAGTCATTGTGCTGAGGTCATGTGAACAAATTCAAGCATAGTTTATCTTTGTTTCAATCTTGTGTAAAAATGAAACCAAACCCAAGCTTAGTTTATCTTTGTTTCAAGCTTGTGTAAAAATGAAACCAAATTCAAGCACAATTTATTTACATTTCAAGCTTGTGTAAAAATGAAAACAAATCCAAGCATAGTTTATCTCTATTTCAAGCTTGTGCAAAAAAAAAACCATTCCCACTTCAAATCTCGTGACTACTATTTTTATCAGCCAATTTTTGTTAGATGTGACTTGGTTCTTTCATTCCATTGTCACCATCTCTTTAGCTTATCGTACACTTTCACTTGGTTGTTTTACCCTTGCCTGGGGAACATCTGCGATAAGTGGTCTTATTAGCCAGCCTATTCACCATTACGTGTTTTGAGAAGTTCCATCATGAATGGAACTAGTTGCTATACTTTTATACCACTCATTTCCTGTAGGAGGAGTCCTCTTTCAGCTCTTTTCAGACTCCAAAAATATAAAAATATTGTCATGTACTTGTCCTTTTGAACTCATTAAATTAAATGAAATGATGTCACCTCAGTATATGTTTACCCCTTTTTGGGCTGAGATTGACTATTTATGAAAAAGGTACACCTTGATTTACATGGTCAAGAGGTTTTCTCAAATATTTTTTTTTACCTTTTCGGATTCGAGGGACAAATGAAAAAAAGGGACCTGATGGAGTTTTCTCTTTCATCTCTTTTCCAAACTCTATAAATATGAAAAAGACACCTGAGTTTGTACTATTATTTTAATCAATCTTAATTGACCAAGACTGCAACATTTAATTGTCAACCCAAGGTAGGTCTTATTGTTTCAATGGAGTTTGCACTATCTATGCTGATACACTCCAGCCAAGAATGAGAAAATGTAGAAAACATTAAAGGATGTCACTGATCTAAATTGTTGAATCAAACCATGCATGTAGACATAAAAACACTCTACATAATTAAATCACAAGTCATAGTTGTCAAAGTAAATGCACACCACACTGGAGCTAATATCTACTCTAGGTGGTTACTGCCATTCTTTGATGAACTTAGTGTAACAACATAATATAAATGGAAACAAAAACTAATCTAATCCACAATTTGTAGAGAAACATCGAGAAACCATAAATCAATTAAATAAACTAGAATGTACACTACTCCTATCACTGCAATCCCTGCCAAAGAGGAGAGCCCTTCCTCCTCAAGAGGGCGCAGGAATAACACAAAAGTGATTAATGAATCAACTAAAGAATATTAATAACATCGCCATGTTGATTCATATTAAACATAAACTCAGAATTACAGAAGTAGAGTAACAATATTTTTCTATATGTCCTGTCCTTGTACATGAAAAATCGAGTTCCTTTATAGTTATTACAACCCGAAATTAGAAACATATCAATAATGAGAATCTCACGATTCTCATGATAATAAAAAATAAAAGTAGTTACAACCTATTGCTAAATACAAATATACATCAATTATGATTGCAACTGCTTGGGTCTTGTTGCTTCAAAAATAAACAATCCCTCATTTCGACAGTTATTATGTGGAATAGTACCCATATTTCCCAGCTTCGGTGTGACAACATCGATTGAATGGTGGTTCGGGATGTTATGACATTATTGGTGACAACACTTTTGGTGTGATAATGGATTCTTTTATCAGCGCGTGGTGTAACAACATCCTGTAACAACATCCAATGTGTAACAACAACCTGTAACAACATCCAATGTGTAATAGCAACCTGTAACAACATCCAGGTTGCAACATTGAACAGTTCTACCCTTTTCTGCAGTTAATTTGCACTACATGTCTGCTTCATAGATTTTTTCTTGTGAGCCATCACCTGAAAAGAATAGCTACCCAAACTATTTCTTCAATACTCTCCCAATTAGCCACAAAAAGGAATAAAGCCTTGTATTATTTGGTAAAATACAACAAAGTAACATGAGAGTAGAATATGTTAAAAAAGTAAGAAAACGGGGAATTTGATCATGTAAAGTCATAGGCCTAGTGCACTGAAAGTTCAAAACTAGGGAAAGAATGTGTAGAAAATAGGTAAAAAACCACACCCAACATCTCCCCCCAACTGAAGCAACTCCATGTCCCCATGCAAAATCTCATTTCCTTCTAC
>APFE030506508.1:0-11424 GCA_000404065.3 Pinus taeda
AAGTGATTGAGTATATCTTTATGTGATCTGATGAACTAGATCTTATTGATGACTCTCATTGTATATGTATTGATCTAGTGATTGAGTGATTCAGAAAGTTGTTTGATTATGAGCTTCAATGTGGTTATTGGGTCCAGTATGAAAATTGGATGAAATGTGGCCCCTTTCAGATTATGTGTTGTGCTTCAGTGTATCCAGTGTGAAAATTGATGAAACGTGGTACCTGGAGGCGAGAAGGTTGTAGGTCAGCACCTACGTACTAGTATCTAAGCTAGTACAAGGGCTAAAGGAAATCTTTGGAGCATTATAGCAGGTAGTAGCCTGCGTACTAGTAAATGGATTAGCTAGTACAAGAGCTAAAGGAAATCTTTGGAGCATTGTAGTAGGTAGTAGCCCTACGTACTAGTATCTAAGCTAGTACAAGAGCTAAAGGGAAAAATTTGGAGCATTGTAGCAGGTAGTAGCCTGCGTACTAGTAAATGGATCGGCTAGTACAAGAGCAAAAGGGGGTTGTAGCTCCCGTACTGGTATAAGGCTGCACCAGTACAAAATATTGTAAAAGGATTTTCTTATTAAGAAGAAGATTGAGATGACTTGCAGCAGGTTGTTTTCTCCCGCATTGGGTTTCCACCTTATATCATGGTGTTCATGTGTGTGCCTTATGTGTGATGATCTATTCTATGTTACTGCATCTGTTAACTGATAATATGGTTGATAATGTTCTAATTGAAGATCAATTAACTTAATCATAAGAAGTTGTGGAAGTAGCATATATGAATCTGGTTATGGAAATGAAAAAGTTGTATTAATGTGATAATACTGATTCACCCCCCCCCTCTCAGTATTATTTCCAACACTCCTAAGTTAGGAGCCTCTTCCCTCATATATTACATAAATGAATTAGAAATTGTTAAAATAGGTTTATATTTGTAATATGTACTTCTTTTATCTCCAAAATTTATCTTCTAAACTTTATTATATCTAATGTCCATATAGAGTGGATTTGCCTCCAAGTTTTACAAACCCGGATTGATAATTAAATACTTGTGTTAATTTAGTCAATAAATGAGCCCAACAGTAGAGCCTGCCTTATCATGCATGCCCTAGATAGTACCTTGTTGTCACTTAGCGCTCATGCTGATTTATTGTTCTTAGGCTCGGGAGTCCTCTTTAGTCCCACCATGACTTATGCGTTGAAGACTCATTTCTCTTTGCTTCTTCGCTTCATTTTGGCCTTATACCCTAGAGGCTCCTTCGTGTTGAGTTGTACTACTGCATTGCATATTGACTATTTGCACCTTTTGGCCTTTAGTCGGGTTCACTTGGACTCGTGTTTAAGCCAACTTTTGACCAAGTCATCTGCAAAATCAAACTTGCACTCCCTTAAATTCGGCAACTTGACACACTATGACCCGTGGAAGGAACATACCTTTAAGTGTCTTTGACCAGTTTTCGCCTCCCTGCATTGAGCATAAGATTGTTCCAATCCCAGGAACTAGATCATCTGCTTCGTTGACACTTGTTCTTTCCACTATATTATAGCAATCTTTTATTCTTTTTCAAGCTTAATGTAAAAGACAAAAAAATTATATATTCCAAAAAAAGAGTAGGAACGGGATAATATTTTCATTTATTGTTGGCAGCTAGAGTCATGTCGCCCTTGAACAAAGCACTCAAACAAAGCCTCCTCTGTTTGGGTGGGATATAGTTTGGCTTATGTATGCCTTAACCTTGTTATTGAGTCAATCCTCCTCTGATTGGTTATCTCCTCCAATCATATGGAGAGTTCGTTCATGCCTCCTACGTGGCGAACTTATAGAAAGTTATCATATGCTGCCATAAAGTCATCATTTGAGTCACGCTTTTTTTCAAGGGAAGTAAGCTTGATTCGGCCTCTCTACAGTGTCTCTAGACTCATTTTTCAGTCGGCCATCCTTGGTTGTCAGTGTCCTGTCTATCATCACATCAGTTATATTGGTCCTTTACTCGTGTTGGTTTGAGAAGGTCTCTGTTGATTTCTTAGTGGCGGGTCTTGTACTTATCGGCGATGAAATCTTGCTCTAAGGACAGGCCTAGAGCCGCACCCTGGCCCTATTTTCATTATTGATAGGTCACCTTCTGCTCAACATCGATTAGTATCATGGGTCTTTGACTGAGTGGTTTCCCTTGTGTTTGACGTCAGCTTACATTGTCACACATTAGGATTCATGCAGTACCTTGGTTTCCATTTGACCCTATTGGTGGATACCTTGCCTCTATGTCAGCTTTCCTTATTGGTTGGTTCAGAGGGTTTCTGTTGTGCGCTAGCCACATCTTGTGTACACTGGAAACATGCTTTAGTCAGGTTACTACATCATTTTCGTCCGATTCCTTCCACTTTATTGGCCTGTGGGTTACACTCACGCTAGATTGATGAAGGATGCCTTAATTCCTTCCTTCTAGAAAATCTTTCTCTATCGATTATGACTTATTTCTCTGGGGAAAAGGTATAGATTCCATTTGGCAGTACCGTGGGCTTTGCAGTCATTAGTGTTAGATCCTTCACTATCAATAGTGGGAAACCATCATTGTCTCCTGATCAATAGATTATTCTAGGTGTTTGACTTCAGATCATTTATTCACACTTGTTAGATTGTACTAGGGTACCTTGACTCTCATTATCATCATTGGTGAGTAGTCTTGCGTTTGTTAACGGTATACATAAATGATTGGTAATCAAATTATTTCACACATGGTTGACTTCAGCTCATTCATTCCCATTATGTAGAAATGTACCACGGTGGTCAGTTAAGACCTTGGGTTGCATCAGCATTCATTGGTTCACTTGATAGTTGCTCCTGTTGCTACTAATTGATACCATTCCACCTTATATGTTGCAGTCATTCATGACGACATTCTATATGTTGGCACCTGAGTTTGCAGTGTAGTACCATCTTATTCCATCATGTTCACTTGGTACTATTGGGATCATTTTTTGACATCAGTGATCAACTTCATCTTTCAACTTCATTGATCTTCTTATATGTGATATTTAGACATTTACTTGTTCGATCGTGATCAGATGATCCATTATGTATTTCCAGTCTTCTATACTTATATACTTAGTGGATCTGCTTGTACTTGATATGCAGACATGCTTTACTTTCTTTGAGCATGGTTATGCCCGCCTCATGCAATGTTTCTTTTTTATCTCCTTTTGTGGCTTGGGAGGCTGAAATATGGTGAAGTCCCCCTCAGTTTTTAACAGGTTTCCTTTCCATGTACTTAATACATTTCAGCCATCATGTACCCCTTCTAACCTGATATATTAGGGGGCATCTGTTTTAGATCCAAATCTCACTCTTGATATTTGTGATGCTGCATTTATGGCCTAGGGCAACCCCTCCTTCTAGACTTGGTCCAAATACTTCAAAAATAGTGTTTTACTCCCTGTACACAACATTGCCTTGAGCTAAACGTGTGTGTACACGGGTCAGTGTATACCCAACCCACATATATGTCTTAAAACACTTAAAAAAATTAAATCTTCTTAATTTTGGGCAGAGATCACGAGTTTTACCTGTTGATTACCTGTTAGTGCCTGTGGCCCAACTGTTCCCAATGCATTCCCAACTGAAAAACTACTTTGGGAGAAGTATAAGAAGGCTTCAATGGGAAGGCCTTAAAGGGGAGAGAAGAGAGAGAATTACTCTGCTAAGATTGTCCCTGATCAAGTTTGAAGATTCTTGTGCTTCCAACACTTCCCCCACTACAAGAAACCCTTGTTTCCTTGAGTTATGATGTCATTTCACTAGTTGAGATATCCTTGTGTGAGTAATAGAAGGAGCCTTTTGAAGACTTGGGATTGGATGGACCCGGAGGATGGTTCCGCTTGGAGCCAGCAAGAGGAAGATTCAGGTGATAACGTTCCTTGCTTTGTTTTAATTATTTTCAATAAAGAAACATTTGTCTTGTTCCCGAAATCAATCTTCTTTATGCATATGATGCTATTGTTATGGTTTACATATGAATAATTATTTGAATGTATAACTGACCATCTTTCAATAAGTTATGAAGTTGATTTCTATATGATACTTTGTCCATATATTGCTATGCTTCTTTGAATTGGTTGTTTTGTAGGTTCAAGGATCGAGAGGAACTCCAAGAGGGTTTGGACCCTAGCTAGATCTACCCGAATGAAGGACCCCCAGGTGCACCTCTCTTCATGTAGTTTTCTTATTTAAGTATCATGGTTGTGTGGAATGCTTGTTTTTTACTATATATAACCCCCACTCTGCTAGGGTGTTGACCCAAAACCCTAGGGGATATAATCCCTCAACAAAAACCTCTTTCACTTTTTACATATCTATCTCGGATTGAGATATACAAGCATATCGTTGGACCCTAAGTTTGCAGAATTGCTGGAGCAGAATGCATAAAGAAAGGATGTAGTTAGTGACTGGGATACCTCATCATCAATTAAGAGTTGCTATCAAATTTGAATTTCTCTTATTTGTCACCATAAATCCATAAAAATAGTGTCAAATAGATTCATCAGTTTTGAATGTCCTTTATTTAAGTTCTATTACTGTAAAACAGTTTGAGATATTTGTAAAACCAATCTTGATATTTTTTCAAGATATTTCAGTTTAGAATTTGTATAAATACTTCTTCATTTGAAGTATTTTGGGTGGATTAAAATACATTTCTATAGACATATTATTTTTAAGCTAAGGAGCTATTGTACTTAAGACTGGACTAGTTTACTGGATTATGAAATAGAGTTGAGTACATTTCTCTCGATTCTTGTGCACAGTTGGAAAAAATAAGTATCATTTTCTCATGTTTAAATCTTGTTTTCTCTTTATGTCATGAATTATTCATATGTGTTTCTTTTAAAATATTAAAATTAAACAAGGAATGATACAATCAGAATTAGCTTAAGTGCTCTCTGTTTTAACTATTTTCTTTATTTATGTTTTCTACTAAATTGCCTTGGTCTGGGGATTCTTAATTTCCCCCTTACTTTTGTAGTTTATCCCCATTTTGGCCCATAGTGCAGGATTCTTCATTGCCCTTTACTACTAGCCATTCTTCTTTTCTTCATCCCAATCCTGGTTAAGGATTCTTCATTGCCCTAGGCCCTGGTTAGGACTTTCAATTCATTGAAACCTTCAGATTTTCTCTTGCTGGGTTAGTCTGCCCTGTGAACTCTTACTTCAGTAATAGATCCAATCCATTTAAGCCTTTCTTGACTGAGTCCATAGCCCAATGGCCTAAATATTTTCTCCGCCCATTTTTCTTCTTAATTCCACCACCCAATCAAAAGAAACAATCTTGAACATTAAGAACTAGCCTGAAATCTTATTTCAACAAAGTTAAATTATAAAGAGAGAGCCCTCTCTAGACTTAGGTTGGCTAGAACCCGAGTCTAAAATATTGGTTTGTAGTTACCTCAAAATTTTCTTTCTTTAACCTTGAGAAAATTCTAAGTGATAACATAGTGGCGACCATACTGAGGAGAACTAACATTTTCTTCAGAATTGTTTTACCGGTTTAGTTCTGATCTATGATGGTGGACAGTGATCAAACACAGAAAGGTTAAAATCATCCACTTGGTGACTCCCAATCAATTCCAAAATCAAGACTCCACTGGAAAAATGAACCTGAGAGAACTATATAAAAATATTAGGCTTTTAACTTGGATTGTTATCCAAGACATTATGTTCTTTCTCATTGATAAAGTTTTTCAATGTATATTGTATTTTAGAGAAGATTTTAGATTATTTTTTTATTATTTCCCTTTAAAAGTTGTAGATATAAAATCTCCTTACACATTTGAGTAGCATTCTTCTAATTCTTATGAATATCATTTTCCAATTGAGGAGAATCAAAAAATTAAAACTAATCATACAATCCCTGTACATGTTCTGGTACCTCATAAAGTTCCTGATAGATATAAGCCCCTGATGTTACTTACTACACTCCATGCTTTCCTTAACAATTATCATAAGCACCTCCCTAGGTTTGGTGGAGAGAATGGTATCACTGTTCAGAAACATATTCAAGCTTTTGAGAATTATCTTAACTTATTTGAAGTAGATGAAGAGGATGTTAGTATTAGGCTTTTTGCTCTTTCTTTGCAAGACAAAGCCAAGAGTTGGTTCAAAACCCTTCCTGAGGCAAGCATCTCAAATCTCCAACAATTTCTCAAATTCTTCCTTGATAAATGGATAATCAAAGTTAATCTATTTGTGATCATAGAACAATATAATCAGTTAAAAAGACATAGAGATGAAACAATACAACAATTTTCAGACAAATTTAATAAAATCTATTATTCAATGCCATCAAATATAAGACCTCCCCATGGTTCAGCTCTTTTGCATTACCCAGGAGCATTTGATCCAGAGCTAGAATTTTAGCTAAGAGAAAGAAACCCCTCAACACTGGAACAGATGTAGAACATGGAAATAGATGTAGAAGTTAATCTGCAAATTAGAAGAGAAAAGTTGAAAGTAGAAGCAAATGTGAAACTAGACATTTTTTAAAAAACAATAGAGGAAAGGATACAGAAGATCACCATGAAATATGAACTTTTTGTTCAAAATCACCATGACACATTTGTTTCACAAAAATAAGAGGTTGACAACCATAAACAAATTCTTGTTAATTCCCACTACCATAAATCTAAAGATAGAGTTATAGAACCATATATGGAGAGGCAATCTGCTGATCTAATATATATGTTTGGTGACATTACTTTTTATGATGATGTGACTAAGTCTGATTACTATAATAATGATTATGTTCCTCAAATCCAAATTAACCTTGCAGAGGAATCAGAAGCTAATTTGAGGAATAAGGAAGTTCAGGTTCAACAGCTTGAAAATAGTGATTAGCTTGTTCATTTTAGTTATGAGAATGAGGAGGAAAGTGCAGAAAATTTTGAAATTAGTGAAGGAACTTTACTATTATGTTTTTCTTCGTTTCAGTTTATCAGAGATAACTTTCACGCAATCATAAATCAAATGTCAACAAGTTTTGATATTAACCATCTAGAAGGCAATAAAATCTTTGTTCAAGACTTCTCATATCTAGATTTGCAGCCCCAAAATGCCATTGAATGTCAATTTGCAGAAGAAGACTTGGAAGTTGGAACATATGATCAAATGATCCAAGATGATTCCCTAACATTCTGTTCCGTGGTTCAGTTTTTGAAAGGAAATTTGCATAATCTATCTGTAAAAGAGGATGAGCAGTTTCTAGAAAATCATGCAATTTCATTGGAACCAATAGAAAATAGGTGGCAATAGTCTTTCCAAGTCTTTCATAATCCAATATTTGATGTGTTGGATGGCATTTGTAGTCAAAGTCCTCCATTATCTAACTGTGACTTTGAAAAAGGTATTGATACAGACTTGGCTAGGCAACTAGTTTTCTTGCCATTTTCAGAAGAAACATCATCATAAAGCTCATTTGAAAGCATGCAGGGTGATAAAGATGAAGGTATTCTTTCAGTTTCATGGCATGCAGGCCATACACAACAGATGTACAGTTGTTTGAAGTAGTTCAAGAATAGTGTATATATTTTACAAGATCCTTTTGTACAGTTTCTAGAGTCAAAAATGGAAATGAGGAATTTCCTTATCTTCTCAAAGGTTAACAAAGTTATATTTGATTTTAGGATCTCAATTTTAACTACCAACAAGCACAAGCAACAAAAGTCACCCATGTATATGATGCTTGAGTGGCTGCATTGGTTGTTTCATTTTACCTAACCAGCAGCCAGAAAGCTGATTAGAGTAATTAGGTAGGATTTCAGTTTGAATAAATTCAGTTTTGAGCAGCAAGTTTATGTTAGATCAGATTTCAGTTTGTAGAAAAGGGTGTAGTTTCGGTTCAAAAGTTTTAGTCACAAAGATTATACAACAGGGCATATACATGTGTGGGATTGGCCCAATGGATTAGGCTACTAGTCGACGATGTTCTTGACATTTCACAAGGAAATGCCATTCCCAAGTGGAGCCACTGTTAGGTTCCTATACCAATAGGAGTCATAATTTTTTAATGACTGAGATTAAACCAATAATATGTACATACCTTTGCTTTCTGCAAATGTTTTCCATATTCAAAAAATTAAAAAATGTAAAGAGGGTATGTCCTAAAAGAAAAACCAAAGGACAAAAAAATTAAAAGGTTAAAAAAATGAAAGAAAATGAACCCCAAAAACAAAAATACCATGAAAGTATGCAAGTCAAAATGCCACTACTATTTACTTTTGATGCAAAATAAAATATTGTGTGCAACTTGTTACCTTTGCCACAATCCATGGATAGTCAAAATGTTTAAACTTGGCTATTTCATATTTTCAATTTTATGTTATAGATAGAGAATGAAAATCTTACGAAACTGTGTAATCTTGGCAGATAAGTAGATAGGAAGAGTGAATAAAAGGAGCTCAACTGATTAATCTGAGCCCTTGGATGTAATAAGGTTAGATTTAGATAGATTTCTATTGTAACAGAAAATAAAAGTTTTGATAAGGGTTCGCCAACTTAAGTGCAACCTAATAAAGAGTAGAAAAGATGGTAGGATGAGTAGGTGGGTAAGTAGTTGAATGGTTGTAGAATCATGATAAATGGTTAGTTAAAAATCATATCATATGCTTCATCATCAAGTTACAAAAGCATGGATGATAATTTAGTAGTTACAAAAAGTCAAATGGTTAATTTCCCCATTCATTTCACCTTCAATTTACTAATTTCCCACAAGTAAAGACAAAAGTACCTAAAACCTTAAGTTAAAGGGGCTCAGAGCATTTCTTTGACTTTTGGAGGGACCGGACCCTCGGCCCAATAACTTATAGGATCCAAGTACTAAAACCCCCTTACCAACATTCACCCCCTTCATAATTCATTCATTTCATCTAAAAATCCTTTTTCCTAAGGTGAAATCACCATTTGCCTAGGAAAAATAATTAACCCTACATAAAACCCTTTTTTTCCACAAAAAAACAACAAAAAGGTATTTAGCCTAAGTTATAATGTGTAGGTACAAATTGTGTAAATAAATATTCAACACATTATACTTAACGTAAAAACCCACTTTTCCCCTTTCATTTCATATTAACTTTAATATTCACTATATTTATTTAACTCCCTAAAATAAACCCCTTTCTTGTATATTTATTAAATCCCATATGATAATATCTCACTCGAGGTTTGAAATATAAACCTTACTTAGTAAACTAATTAAATGGATTAATTAGCCGATCAATGACTAGTTAAGAGCCATAACCCTCCACCAAACAAAAAGGGGTTAATTAATCAAACATTGATTAATTAATAACTTGGTCCTTCAATCAAATCGTCCCCGACGTCATTAAGTTCCCTTAAACCGCAGTTTCTATCCTATCGGGCTCCTCCATTAACTCCCCGATCAAATCACACCCCCGACCACCGTACAATCTAACCCCTTCAGATTTGATGGCTGACACTCATATCGGGCGGCCTTCGATGCCAAACATTACCCGCCCGATGTGAGTGGTTTCACCATTCACCCTGTCTCTACGTGGCACCCGATGAATGGCATCGGGCGGCCTCCACTCAAAACTGCCCACGACTCATAAGCGATGCGATGGCCCTTTCAATACTGCTTCCCCACAATTTCGATAAACCACCCGTCCGTTCATTTAATTGACTTTCGTGCCATATTTCGAAATTATGTCTATTAAACCTTATAATGTGAAAACCTTTGTTTTTATGGTTTTCGCCCATTTGACTGTGTAAACCTATGAAACCTTCCAGTGCCTCCCTGAACCTCTACAACACGATTTCACCATTTGTTTTCAGTCCAAAACTCTATTGTGACCCCTTTCCTAGTCATCCCTGTGCCATAGAGCCATCAAGCGCCCTTCATGAAGACCTGTATTCTCTTAAATAATATTGAATTTTTTCAAGTTATCAAACTAAGATCAGAGCTTGGATAAATAGTTCTAATACTAGTCATAGAACTAGTTTATTCCAAGAATCAACAAAAAACCTCATTCAAAACTTGTGCTCAGAGGATGAATAAAATTGTACAAGGAAACAGAAAAGAAGACAACTACAAAGAGCATTGATATTCATAATAGAGCAACTAGACAAAGAATACAATTACAAGGCAAATGAATACAATAAGCTTGGACTTAACCTATATCCACTACCTGATGCTGATATATATAAGAACAAAAGAAATAACTGATTGAAATACATAGTAAACAGTAAAATATATAGTGAAGGTAAAAGGACACAATAAAGAACAGTCAAAGTGTATCAAGGTTAAAGAGTATCGGATTGAATACCAAGTCAAGTAAATAAGCTAGAATGAAGATAAACAGCAGGGAAGACAATTACAAAGCATAGCATATAGTTTCATGTCAAAGTGAAGATAGATGAAAAAATAGAATAGTAAAAGTAAAACAGTAAAAGTAAACTTGGATGCAGTAAGGGTTAAATAGAGATTAAAACAATTTCACCAGCAAAAATGAATTTAATCCAAAGTAAAAGTGAAAAACAATTAAAAGAAATTTGAGGTTAAAAGATGAAATCAGAGTAGAAATGGTACATTCTTCATAAATTTCCTATTTAAGTCATAGTTTTATAGAAACTATTGTGGCCAATTCAAAATGTATTTTGTCAAACAGGAGGAGGCTTTTGTTCCTAATAGGCCAATCTAAAAAAACCTATCTCACTTTTTACACAGGTATTACCAAAAGGGAGATAAGTGCATGTCTTCACAGCCTATTTTTCAGTTTGTGCAAAGTCTCGTTTTTGGCATATTTTTGTAGAGAATATTGTGAACAACGAAAGCTACATTTTGGGAAACTGAGAGAGGTTTATCTCAAAAAAATTCTTATCTACAATAATATCTTTCACATTTTACATATATATCTCGGATTGAGATATACAAGCATATCATTGGACCCTAAGTTTGCAGAATTGCTAGAGCAAAATGCATAAAGAAAGGATGCAGTTAGTGACTGGGATGCCTCATCATCAATTAAGAGTTGCTATCAAATTCGAATTTCTCTTATTTTTCACCATAAATCCATAAAAATAGTTCCAAATAGATTCATTAGTTTTTAATGTCCTTTACTTAAGCTCTTTTGGTGCAAAACAGTTTGAGATATTTGTAAAATCAATCTTGATATTTTTTCAAGATATTTCAATTTAGAATTTGTATAAATACTTCTTCATTTGAAGTATTTTGGGTGGATTAAAATACATTTCTATAGACATATTATTTTTAAGCTAAGGAGCTACTATACTCAAGATGGACTGGTTTACTGGATTATGAAATAAAATTGAGGACATTTCACTCGATTCTTGTGCATAGTTGGAACAATAAGTATCATTTTCTCATGTTTAAATCTCATTTTCTCTTTATGTCATGAATTATTCA
>APFE030506515.1:4228-22150 GCA_000404065.3 Pinus taeda
ATATATATATACATTATGGGATTTATCCCACATTCACAAGGGAACATTCTTCATGATGGTTTATATAAGTCCATAGTTACATTGTGTTTTGACAAAATAAGAAAGGCTACCCACTTGTGCTTGATGTTAGGCATTCTAGGCTTAGGTATTGCGAATGCAGGTCACATGGAGATGGAATGGGAGCTACGATTTTGAGCTTATTTTTATGCAAATTTCAATAAACTCCAAGGCTTTAAAACCAGAAGCTCTGCAATATATAACCTTTTTGTCACACAAATCTATTCTTAATGATTTGAAAGAAGGTATTCGACTTATGTTTGGGTAATATTCAGATGAATTAACAAGGAAAGTGGGTGATAAAGCAGGAAGCTAAGTAAAGGATGATGAAAAATGGAGAGGAAGCGGGGCAAGTCAGCAAGCCAAAAGCTTCATCATGAGAGCAACAAATAATATCTGAATCATCATATTTCCTATAATTACAAGACCATAACATCAGCTCCAGCTTGGGGATGGAAGTCTCCTTGGAGGTGCCAAGAACCATATATCTATGAGTTTATAGATTAGTGCCTTCTCCATTGGGTTGTTCCCAAATCTGCAACATGTTCTGCTAACTCTCAAACTGAAATCAAAACCACTCTGCATATTGAACATTGAACTACACACTTAACTAAAAGTTGAGAAGCAAACTGACTTTGAAACTAAAAAAAGGGCTCAGAGTCCTGAGCTTATTTGCACCCTGCTACCTACCCTATATTGTTGAAAATTAGGCTGACTTAAATAATACATAAATGCCAATGAAGTCAGTCAAGTAGCTGCAGAAACAAATGGACTACTTGACTGATTGTCAGTAAACTCAGAATTATAATTTGATCATGTCTCCACATAATCAAAGCTGTGATATATAATGGAAATTTCTGATGTATTTGGTCCTTATAGAGAAAACATGTTTGAAAACTTGACCTGAAAAGAACCTGCATGTAATCTGCTATAGGATCAACAAAAGCATAATGTATGGTATTTTCTTCTAGGCCTTCAATGACTAATTGATCAATTGTATCCTCAATATTAAACCTTGAAACTACTTCTTCAATTTTGTACTTGCATAATCATCCTCAATTTTCCAGTCAAAAGGTAGTACAATTTCCTCTTGATTTGGAGAAGGAAGATTTTGCAAGAATTCTTTAGAATCTCGGAAATATATGACAGAATTTGAGAATGCAAAAGTGTAATCCCATTTTCATATTTTTCAGAAACTAACTCAAGAACACATATTTTAACTTCAGGAGAAAATTTTCTTGATTTGAAAATAAGAAACACAGCTCTTAAAAAATCTTCATCAAGCTGAAAATTTGGTAGCCCATCCCTGAATTCATTTAAATTTTCATGAAATGAAATGTTTGCCACAAACCCTGTCATCTTGCATCACCATTAATGCTTTAGAATATGGATTCTTTGGTTATGGAATCGCTCTGAACTTTGATGCTCTAGATCTTAAAAAATGGAGTCGCCAGGTGAAAGGTACAACCTTCTGGTGTCTAATCGTTGTTCACTATCAACAATCAGATCTCAACAATCAGATCTGAACTTTGATGCACTTTTCTGAGGAAGATAAAACGTTCTTTCCCCAGTATGGTCGCCACTATGTTATCACCCTGTAATTTGAAGGTTGTAGGAAAAATCACAAGAATGCAACATCAAACCAACTTCGTGATGGGAATCTAGCCCTTCCAATCCTAGAGAGGGCTCTCTCTGTAAAATTTATCTTTGCTGCTTGAAAATATTAGACTAGTTATGATTGTACTTGGGTTTTGGTTTTTGGAAGATTGATTGTATTCAATTTAATTAGCATCTATTTGGCAATGGTGTCAAAAGACGATGGTTACATCAATTTTTCACATAGTAAACTCAGGGAAAGTTAGGAATATTTACTGGATCTTTCAGAATAATAATTGGATGATGGCAAAACAATGAAAACCTTCAACAGAACTAAAAAGCAATTAAGAATTCTTTAGTGTGGCATTCAGTCAATGAGTCAGAACTAAAGAGCAGTCAAGAATTCTTTAATTCGACCTTCAGTAGAAAACATACAGATTGCAAAAGCAACCAGAATAAGGTACTCAAAAATAAATCTTATTCATCACATTTTCTGTTTTGCAATTGGAATTTAGATGATTACAGTGAAACACTTTAACATAAGAAAAACATCACCAATATTTAAGCCACAAGAATCCTATGAATGATCTGCTTAGTATTGATGCTCCAATGCCTTAAAAAAAACTTACAATGCTCCAACAGATCACTAATATTTCTATCTCAAAGAATCGACCCCTAACACTTCAAAAGCAGAAGTATTTATATAAAATTTACAAGATGTTTACAATAAATGCTGTCTCTAATAGATATGACATTTTTAGACTATAGATGAACTAAAAACTCTAACTGATGCACATTAATAGTTTTGGTGGAGTGTGCTGTGCAAATGTTGTTGTTGTGGAAGTGGGAGCATGTAGGATGTGCGCCCAAATTTGTGGTTGTGCTGGAAGATGAACTAGCAAATGTAGATGTATCTCTCTTTTTCTTAGTAATTCACTCAACTTCTTGTTGATCCTCTAACTTGATAATCTGAGACTTCCCTCACTGATGTTTGATCCTGTGCTATTTTATCATTCATTAGTGTCACAAAATATTGGTGGAAATATTAGTCATATATATATATATATATATAATATTATAATTATTATATAATATATATATATATATATGAATAATATTTCCAAAATATTTCAAATGAAATTTATAATTAAGTTTCTACAAAACCATGTGTTGTTTCCAATGCATGGTTTTGTTTTCTCTTTCCATGGATTCACAAAGCCATGTGTATTTTTGTTTCATTTTATCTGTATGTAATTTACTTTTACCCTTGTAGAATAACTGGATGGTTTTACAAAACCATGTGTTGATTTGTATGGTTGGAATAGTATTCTCACTTTACTCTTTTACTTTCACCTGCACCATGATTTTAAACCTGTAAATTGATTTCACCATGCCTTGTAAATTGATTCACCTTAATCTTCTATGGTCAAATGAATTCACATGAATGCTATCTTTGCTCTCTTGTACATTAATTTCATGTGAAATTTTCCCTTTTATTTCCTCTGATAAATTCATGGCATCCTTTAATTTTATTTCATGTGTTGCTCTAAAACCATTTTACCTTTGTATCTCATTCCGCAACCTTAGTCTCATATTTCCTGTAGTTATATAATTTTACCTCAAGAATGGTTTCACCCATAGCTCTGAAATATTACCACATTCTCATATCTCTATATTTCACTTGAAATTAATCCACCCTATATTCTCGTAACATTTATAAGATTCAAAACCAAAACAGTTAATGGTTTATCGCACCGCTTTTGAATGGTAAGTGGTATTTTTTCAGAGGACGCGATTAACATGGCGCTGCCACCTAGAAAATAGGTGGGCTGGGAAAACCAATAATCTCGCGTGCTTTTTGAGTGTTAAGTGTTGGATGAGCTGAGCGCTTGATATGGAATTTTAACCGTTCATTTATTTTTAAGAAATCTCGAGGCAAATAAAAATGAAGGGGGTTTAATTCTTAGTGCGAGGTAGGCATTGTTGACTTTGTAGGGGGAGAGTAGTATAGTTTTGGGGAGAAATTATTATAAGTCCAACTATTATATTAATAGGTTTTTTGACGTAATGGGTAAAGAGGATTTATATAATTATAATATATTATATATTTTATTATTTATATTTATAATATATATATACATTATGGGATTTATCCCACATTCACAAGGGAACATTCTTCATGATGGTTTATATAAGTCCATAGTTACATTGTGTTTTGACAAAATAAGCCCAAGGCTACCCAATTGTGCTTGGTGTTAGGTGTGCTAAGCTTAGGTATTGGATGCAGATCACATGGAGATGGAACGGGAGCTAAGCTTGTGGGCTTAATTTTTTATGCAAATTTCAATAAAATCTAAGGCTTTAAAACCAGAAGCTCTGCAATATATGACCTTTTTATCACACAAATCTATTCTTAATGATTTGAAAGAAGTTATTTGGCTTATGCTAGGGTAATATTCAGATGAATTAACAAGGGAAGTGGGTGATAAAGTAGGAAGCTGAGTAAAGGATGATGAAAAATGGAGAGGAAGCGGGGCGAGTCAGCAAGCCAAAAGATTCATCATGAGAGCAACAAATAATATCTGAATCATCAAATTTCCTATAATTATAGGACCCTAACACATGTAATGGAAAAATGTCCCTCTCTGCCAAGCCTAAAGGGTGTATACCAGGGAGGAGTAGAGAGTGGGTTAAATCAACTGTGCTTCATTAACCAAAGGAGACCCCTGTTGAGTCCCATCAATATGTATATCCTGAAGTTCATTATGATATCCTCCAGCCTTACAACTATCCTTTTCTCACATTTATTCACATTTTCTGTTATAATATGCTTAGTAAGAGGAGTAAAAGGTGTTTGTCATAGTAGGTGGCCTAACGTGATTAAACTGCAAGAAAAGAGGCATTTTTTAAGCATTTACTATGCAAGGGCTTGCTGAGGAAAATTAGGAGGGAATTTAGGAAGGCTTGTCCACCTCCTTAACTCTCTAACTGTACTTGATATCACGAAATCCTCACTCACAAGCTCGAATTCACTGACATCCGAATAACTCTAAGTGCATGAGAAGATCAAGGAGGACAAGATCCATACTTTTCGAGATCAAGGAGGAAATCAATCCTATGTTCCAAGGAGCTGCTATCAACTACCCTTTCATATAATTAAACGAGCTGAAAGGCTCATTAGGATTCAATTTTTTTATTCATCTACATTTAGCTATTGAGATCGACACTTGAAATTGTCATTCTTAACTTTCACATGATGTATGTGACTATTATTTTCTGATAATGAGAAGTTGGTTATTAAGATGCATCTAAGCTAGTGTTAGAGGGTTGAAACCCTTGGGTTTGGGCCAAACCAAGAGGCTTTGGTGCATCTTTTTTATTTCTGTCTTGTTCTTAGTTTAAACAATTTCATGTCTTTCCTTCGTTGCAATAGATATTAAGATATAAAAACCTGTGATTCCAGGCTTCCCTATCACCTCTCTTGTGGGAGAATGGTAAAAAAGATTTACTATGTCAGTCCCAAAACATTTTGTTTATGGTTTCTTGGAAAAAAAAATAGATGTTAGTTGTCCATCTTCATATTTACCTTTTGTAACTTAAGAGTTAGTTCAATTATCATAATAGCATTGTGGCATAGAATATATGTTATTCAAATTCAATTCATATTTTCCATCATACTTTATATATATTGTTGTGTTAATGATCTATTGATGCATGCATGTGGCTAGTTGCAGGGTTGTGTCGATCTGCGTATGAGAGCATCTCTTTCATATCCACTCAGACTTCTCCATCTTCTCCTTCCAACCATCAATTATTCCTCCAAAATATGTTTCCACAGTCACTCTATTTAGACAATCACATACACCATGGGCATTCATCTTGGTGCAAGATAGAACTCTGGGAGGTCTTGGGCTTGGCTAGTAGGCTTACCCAACCTTCCTTCACTCACTCCTACCTTCATCCACCTCTTCATGCCTTCAAGACACTATCTCCATCCTAAAAAGGCTCTCAAAACTCCTCCTGTAGCAATACAGATCCTCCTATAGCGGTATAGGACGTCCTGTAGCAGCGCCTCTAGTAGGCCTGTAGCACCTATACCACTCCAACTACCTATTTTTCTCACTACAAAACATGGTAGAATTAATGTATTTTTTCTTTCATAAGCATGATACAAGTTAGAATTCTGATTATCAAGAAAATGTGAAGTAGATAAATGGTACATGCAAATAGGTTACTGATTTGATGAATTATGCAAGATAGAGTGCTTTATTTCAACAGGTAGATTAGCCATCTCTCTTTCATGTAATGTTAGTTAAGAATCAATTTTTCAATTGTGCTTTCATTATAGTTGAATTGGAGGAATGGCCTTTGAACACCTTGATCTGATGTCATGAATAAGGGTGGCATGAGTAGAATCTGAACTAATGTGCATATACCATTATCACCTATAAGTTTGCACGAACCTCAAGTTGATAATTTTAGTCGAGGAGCCCCTGGGAGTTGTAACACTCTTGGTGCAATACCAGGGCTCACCAATGTTTTGGCACTGTTTCCGGGGAGGTGTCTAAGTAGGTGTTGTTTCTGCTTGAACAATTTTTTTTTTCTTTTTTTTTTTGCATCTGTCTTATTGCTTTGAAAAAGTGAAAAATTCAAAAGATTTGTTCTTTCGTTCCTCGTAGGGGTAGGGATAATTAAGAAAAATTCTTGCCCAAAACCCCCCACACCCTCAAGTAGTCAACCTTCATTCTTCTTTGGTGACTGTGAACTTCCCTCTCTGACTACATGGGAGTTAGAAGACCCTCTAGGTGAGCAACCTGAATTTTTTGAAGAACCTATTAGGGAAGAATAAGAACCCATATCAACTACCCAAACCATAGCTAAAAATTAGAACAATGAGCTCTTCCCTATTAGAGAAACCAATCGAGAGGCTAAGATGAAAAATATAAGCCCTGCTGCCCTTCCACATTTCCATGGCCTAACCTCTGAAGATCCTCACACCTTCATGTTTGAGTTTGTTATTGTTTGTAGGACCTATGACTATGCCTCTAATGAGAAGAAGCTGAAGTTGTTTCCTTCTACCCTCAAATATGTAGCCTTGCGTTGGTTTATGAGTCTACATGGAGGCAACATCACCACCTAGGCCAAAGTGCAACAAACCTTCAATGATAAATACCAGATTATTGTAGGTCCAAATAAACAAAGGAGGAAATCTTTAGGATGACCCTTAGACCTGATGAATCTTTGGAAGTCTATGAGGAAAGGTTTCAACTTAATTATAGGATGGCCAAATGTACCCTTGATGCTAAGTCACTCAAGCTAGTTCTTCTCTGAGGGATCATGGAAGATGTAATGGAAACACTCAACATGCTATATGGAGGAGATATTTACCAATTGCATTATGATGAGATCAAAACTGTATTCAAGAATTATTCTAGGGTTGTTACGAACAAGGGTAGGTCTTGCCAAAACTTGGTCAGTTCCTTTCCATTCACAACACAACATCCATCAAGCATGAAATAGGGAATATGTTCAAGGATTTCAAGAGTGAAATGTTGCACACCTTTTCCCTACAAATGGATACTATGCAAATAAAAATGAAACAAGAGGAAGCAAAAAGAGAAGTAGATATTTTCTTCCCTAGATGTACTAAAAGACATCCTAAGAATGAATTCCCACTGAGTGTTATAGAAGTCGGCCTAGTATGTGAAGAGAATCATGCAACAGAAAAATATCCCTCTCCTCTAGGCCTAAACATTGTATACCGGGGAGGAATAGAGAGTCGGTCAGAAAAACTATGTTTCATTAAGCAAAGGAGGCCACGAGTACCTCAGCCATATCAACAAGGCATGCAAGGTGAAAATTATACTCACTACAATTCAAATCAAAATACACCTTTTTAGCCTTGGTACCCTTCCACTCATCCCTCACGGTCCACACCTCCTCCTTGGCCTTATGCTCCTCCATACCCTCTTTAACCTATCAACCATCCTTTTCAGCCATATCCATCGCAATCTTACTAATGGGGCAACCCCTCACAAGGGTGGAGGCATCAAACAAACCAACCTCTTGCTTTACTGCTTCCACCCCAACCAAACTTGGAATTCCATCTAGAATCCATCATTATCCATGAGGAATTTTCCATATCCTTGTCTCTTAGGATTTACTACAATCCAAACCTGGATTATTGGGCCCTAAATCGAGACCAGTCTCAGGATTTACTGCAATCCAAACTCGGATCACTAGGACCTAAAACAAGAGTCCTCCCTTAGGATTTACTGTGTATCCTGCCAAAATTAGTTAATGGATTCCTAGTTGTTGGCTTGATGGGGCCTAACCTCAGTTCGAAGTTATTTAGCCAAACAAATCCCTGTACTATTGGCCCTTTCAGCAACAGTCTGCAGAGCGCGGACTGAGGTCTCACCCGAAGCGGTATGGGGGAATGTTGGAACCAAGTTTCCGCTCCCTTGAGATGTCAGAGGGGTCAATTTAGTTCAACTGTGACTACCTTCACGCACTTTCCTGACCTATGAGGCCTTCACGCCCTATTATATTCACCTTCCCAAAGCCCTAACTAGTGGTTGTGAAGCATTCAAACTGCTAGAGCAGCGATCTGCGCTATTTTCTGTAGTTACACTGCAAATCTTACTTATCTTCTTATAACAGTTAGTTATGTTTACGTGAACAGATACTTTGTCTTATGTTCACTTATTCAACATATTCATATAAGTTCATGCAACAAATAAACAGTAAACTTGCAATTCATACCCAATATACTTCAATGCATAAAACAGGTTACGATACACAAAAATAATGTAAAAAATCTCTTTATTAACGCTTTAATCAGTTACAGACTCAACCTGCCCTATGCACTCAGATGCAAGGGTCCGTGCACTCACTTGTAGACTACTAGGCCTCTGCGCACTCAGCTGCAGAGCCTTCTCCTACTCTATGACCCAAAGACTCGACTTTCCACTTAGACTCTATTGGATTATTGGGGCCTGACCCAAGTTCAGAGTTGATTTAGCCAAACAAGTCCCGGTACTACTGGCCCTTTCAGCAATAGTTCGTGGAGTGCAAAATGAGGTCTCAACCGAAGTAGTATGGGAGGGTGCTAGAACTAGGTTTCCGCACCCTGGAGACGTCTGTTGAGTTCAAGTGGTCCGCAGTTTTACCCTGTGCATAAGTCGCTATGCGCAGTTTCCCTTACTTCGCAACCTGATATACTACCTTTGTGCAACCCTACCAAGGGATTGAATGTCACACTTTACGTTATTACCCAAGGCCTCAATGGTATTCCAATGTTAGCTAATCAACTTTGCCTACTTAAGTGCTTTAAGTATACTTAACAATTAAACCATTCATACAAGTGCGCATGGTAAATAAACAGTATATTTGCAAATCATACCAAACATGCATTAACCCAAGAGAAGATACACAAAATTATGATAAAACTTCTCTTTATTAATTCCTTCCTTGGTTACAAACTCGACTCCACCCTGTGCACTCAGCTGCAAACTACTAGGCCACATGTACTTAGTTGCAAAGCCTTCTCCTACTCTACAAACAAAAGACACACTTTACACTTATGATTCAATCACCTAGACTTGTTACTGTTTTCTATCCTTCTTGTTGGCTTATTGGGCCCTGACCTAGGTTCAGAAGATTTATTAGCCAAACAAATCCCATAGCTACTGACCCTTTCGGAAATAGCCCGCAAAGCGCAGACTGAGGTCTCACCCGAGGTAGCAGGGGAGGGTGCTGGAACCAGGTTTCCGCACCCTTGGGATGTTTTGATGTGGTCTGGAGGGGTTGCGAACCATTCTGTGGCCTCGCGCCACTCTATACTCTTATCGGGTTTCTGCACGGGTGTACTTTCTTATTAATGAACTTATTAGAGATTTGATCTCCTTGTATAGCCTTTAAGCAAACATTTAACAATAAAACCCAGTGTGCGCAAGTATAAAAAGATATAAATTATAACAGATGCATCAACCAGAATTCAATAAATCCACAATATTTCAGAAACAACTTATCTTTATTAATATCTTCTTTCCAGTACAACCTTCTTTTTGCCCTGCGCACATAGTTGCAGGGGTCTGCGCACACAATTGCAGACTCTATCAGGCCTTCGCGCACATAGGTGCGGAGCCTTACACCCTTGACTTGAACTTACAGACGTAGAACTCTGATTACCTTCACCAACCCATCATACATCAGATCTAATCCAGAACACCAAAAAACTGCCTTTTACCTTTAGAGCCTCACTTTATTTATACATTCCCATGGTCCACAGACCATGGGTAGACTTACCTACTTCCTATTATTCTATATTATTTTTGGGTGGACAACCCCTTGACTCAACCTATTACATTTTGCGCTTCGCGCATTTCGGAGATTTACAATATTATTACCCTAAATTCTAGGCTTTAAGCCCCAAAACTGTTACACGGGGCCTCCACTACCCAACAGGCCCCCAACACAATCATCGTGACTTGTCTCAAGTCACTCGTCGGTGCCACGATACGCACTACCTAGGCTTCACAGTCCACCATCCTTGTGAGTGACGAACTTCGTTCTACTACTCCTTCTTTGTCTCCTGCAACTCTTCTTCTAGCTCCCGCTCCATTGCCTCCACTAATTTGCACAACTAATGATGCTCATTCTGCTCTGCTCGGTTAACACAGAGCACCCCCTCATAGGATTTTAGCTCAAGCTAGGGTGTTGTGTACCGAAATTCTTCGTGCCACCACAGCAAGTTTTCAATTTTTGGTCTCCTATACGCACAGTTTGCAGCAGCTTGTGTTGCAATTTTGCAAGACAATTGTTGCTATCCGCGAGATCCCAATCTTCAAGGTGCCTTAGAGAAGAACTATTAACTGTACTTCCATCATTTGTCTCCATATTGACAGTCGTTCCCTTATCTTTTATGGTTCGTCGGCCAGCCCATGTGTTAGGTAGCGACATCCAAACCAGTTCTGCTTCGTGTCTAAGAATTTTTGGCACATCCCCTACCATTGGTGCTGAACTCTGCATGGTGCTCGCGACCGTCGACACCATACTAACCAAAAAGTCTTCCATGTCCATTAGCCATATCACAACCCTTGGGCTTACTCCTTAAGCGTAAATAATGAAAAGTTACATATCGGCGGGAAGGCACAATAGCTTACTTTCCTCAAAATCGTAGATAATTCGGTGGATGCCCCCTGTCATTTATAAGCATTTCGGAATTCAAATTCGTCGGTTCCCTCCTTTTCTGGTGCTGTAACGTTAAGGCTGCTGCAGATCGTTCCAGATATAGCTCGCACCGTGTCTCTTAATTCCCCGCCGCCCACTCCCTTTTGCCATAACTCAAACATATTGTCATGAATAGTGTCAACAATGGTCACCCTTCTGCTTGTGCCAATACCAGCGCAACCCCTTTTGCGCAATCACGACCCTGCTAACGGACCAACTCTACGCATCCCCTGATTGTCGCACAGCTGCCCCACAGACTATTTTAACGTCCCACACTCTCTTTCAACTGCCTGGAGTGGTGAGACTATCCTTCGGTTGGTTAGTCATGCAGTCAGCCCCCCCCCCGCCCCCTTGTAGAGCTTCAGGAAACTGCCATTTACTCTATGGGGGAAAGGTTCTCCATTTAGCTTGGCAAGCTGGACTGCACCCCCATTTTTGAATTCTTGGACTACATAGAATCCCAACCAATGCATTTGGAGTTTTCCAGGGAATTTCTCGAACTTTCTGTCGTAGAGTAATACTAGATCATTTTGTTTGAACGTGCACATCTTGATATCGCGATCATGCCAAGTTTTTTCCCACTGCTTCTGTACCTGCTGATGGAATCTTGCCAGAAACCATTCCTTCTCAAGTTCTTCAAGTTGCGCGATCCTTTCTTCCAAAGCCGCGCGGTTTGCCATGCATGTCGTCGCTGATATTTGCAAACTAGGTACAATGTATTCCATTGGCATGATAGCTTCCTTTCCATAGACTAACCGGAATGGTGTTTAGCCCGTCAACTTCTTGCACGTTGTTCGATAGGCCCATAACACAATAGGTATGTGCAAATCCCAATCATTCCACTACACATTACATACCTTTGTCAATGCAGTCTCCAAGATTTTGTTGAAAGCTTCAATGGTCTCATTTGCCTACGGATGGTACAGTGTGCTTTGTTGATGATATATCTGGAACTCCTCAGTGAGCGTGCTGATAGTCTCATTCAAGAAGTGCATTTCGCGGTCGCTCATTAGAATTTTTGGACATCTAAATCATGTTAACACATTCTCGAACAAAAATTTCGTAGTTGTAGGGGCCATACAGTCCATAACCGGCTATGCTTCTACCCATCGGGTCGAGTACTCTGTTGCAGTGATGATAGGCCCCATAAAGTCAATTTCCCATTTCGCGAACGGTTGTAGTGTCATCTGTGGCTTGAGTCGAATCTCATCCCTCTACGATGGTTTCCCCGTCCGTTGACATACGTCGCAAGATCGACAGTATGCTTTTGAGTCTTGATGTAGGGTTGGCCACTAGAGTCCTGCACGAAGAATATTTTGTGTTGTAGTGCATCTTGTGTAATGTCCTCCTACAACCCCCCCATGTGCTTCGGCAAGGATCTATCCTCTCTCAAATTTCGGTACACATCTGCGTAATATTTCATCATTGCCCATTCTGTAGAGGTGCCCTGCAATAATAGTAAAGTTTGTTGCGTGTATCACGAGTTCCTTCTTCTGCTGAACTGAATACCCCCATGGCACGGTTCCTATGGTTAAAAAGTGGATTATATCCTCAGAGTGGTCATCCGTGACACGCACTGCATAGAGTTGTGCATCAGGTAATCCCTCCTCTAAGTTTGTGGGTTCTTCACCATTCTCTATTCAGGACAAGTGATCTGGGCCTACGTTTAGATGCCCCGGCATTACGATGACTTCAAAATCATATTCCTAAAACATAACAACCATCTACAAATGCGCCCCCCACATAAGCTTATTCACTAGGTATTTTAGCGCAGGGTGATCAGTATACATCTTAAAGTGTCCTCCGAGTAGGTAGTGACGGTATTTCTGGAGCACGTATACCATCACCAATCCCTCTCGCTTAGTAGTGGAGCAGTTCTTCTCAGCTTTGGACAATCGTCGACTTCTGAACGCGATTGGGTGATCAATTCCTTCTACTCCTTCTTGTATGAGTACCGCGCCCAACGTGATACATGACGCATCAACATGCACGTGAAATTCAATGACCCATTTTGGAAAGACCAATATAGGAGCTGATGCCATTTTTGCCTTGAGCGTTTCCAGACTTTTTTTACATTCCTCATTCCAACAATAAGTGGCATCATTTTTCAACAACTGTTCCATTGGTGTCGTGATCTGTGCATAGCTCTTGATGAACTTTCGATAGTAACCGTTGTGTCCCAATGTGGCGCGTAGCTGCTTAACACTTTGTAACGCTTGCAGAGTGAGTATGACAACAATCTTTGCTAGGTCTACCATTAGGCCTGCTTGCAGACCACATGGCTGAGAAAGTTCCCAAAGGGGACAAGGAAAGTACACTTCTTTATATTTAGCGCAATCTGGTGTTGTCGGAAAGTATCTAGCATTAATCGTAAGCTTGTGGTATGTTTCTTAACTAGCCCAAATACAATCCAATCATCAAGATATACCTCTAAGAAGTTATGTATAAATTCCTTGAATGCAACTACAACAATGCACGAGAATATCACCGACACATTCTTTAGTCCAAAGGGCATCACCTTATTTTGAAAACAACCCCATTCGGTAGCGAAAGTTGTTTTACTCCTATCCTCCGGTGCAATCTTGATCTGGTGGTATCCTGAGAAACGATCCCTAAAGGAGTAGGCTTCCTGTCCCCCAACATTTTCCAAGACTTCGTCTGTAAATGGAATTGGGAATGGATCGTTAACACATGCATCATTGAGCTTCCTGAGATCCACACAGATGCGTAATTCTCCCTTTTGTTTTTTCTCTTGTACAACCATAGGACTTACCAAGTCAGATTCCTCCACTAGTTCAATTATGCCTACTGCAAGAATTTTATCCAATTCTTCATGGACCTTGGCTTTATATTTTGGATTCAACCGATAGGGCCATTGCTTGACTGCCTTCACATCTGGCTTTAGAGTTATCTTCATCATGCCTAGGTCGCTGAGGATTCCTTTTAACTCCTTGATTTTGGTTGGGAATAAATCCTGATATTTTTGAAGTAACTCGACAACCTTATCCACTATTGCATCATCCCAATAGTCTCCAAGCTTTGCATGCTTTGGTTCCTCCTCCGTACCAATGTTCATTTGTTTCATTTTCAACGACGCGGTGATGTCGGGGTCCTCGATCGCTGGGCTGCGCACCTCGCGAATACCCGCTATTTCTAGAATATTGATGTTTCTGGGATCATCCTCATCATCTTCGACTTGTACGTTGTAACATTCAAGGGCCCAACTCAATTGGTGCGACCAATCTGGCTGCACTATTTCTTTCGGTTCCAATGGTACTTTGAAAATGGCAGTGTTTATTACTTGCAACACATCGTCAACAGTGTCCATCCATTAGTCCTCAAATAAGAATGTTAATAAAAACCCTTCGCACAAGATATCCCATTCGCCTGTACCATGTCAGAGCTCTATTTCAGCCTACCAGTTCCTTGGGATGACATCCAGGGTATGATAAAATAAGTGTCCCACTTCGGTTGAGGCTCTTCTCCATAGGCTTGGGCCCTTTAGTAAGGTGCATGCGTGGGTCATCACGTCCATCGTATTTCTCAGTTATTCATAGTTCCAACTTCACAAATATTATCTGTATCATGCGCCTGCAGCTGCGCCAATCTTTGAAGGTTCCTTCATGTGTTCCCTACCAATGCGCAGGTGTCGAGTGCAATGCCCATTTTAATGCATCGAACTGTTGGTGCTCTAGTACCGCACTTTCAAACTTGGTTAGGAATTCATCTACTGCTATCAGCCCATCATACATCGACAGTTCGCGATCCTAAGCTCTTACGCAATACATCGACCTAGTCATCATATTTCAGTTTAACATTGTTACTCTGTTCAATAGATTATGCCACCTCTCATCTTCCTCATCTGAATCTTCAGTGCAGGACTCTGCACGCTCCCACGATATCCTTGATTTCACAGTTGGATTGACCCAATCTTGATTTCATGTAGTAATCTTGTAGATACAATCGAGTTCATCATCACTTCCTTCGTTTCACACGGGTTCAGTGTAACGCGGTCCCTCAGATGGGTCTAGCGGAATGACTACGCCGAGTGACTTCTTCTCAAATATCATTTTCCTCTTCTTCAAATTTATAACCCCATTCATATCGGTGGCCTAGTCTATCCCTAATAGTGCTGGGTAAGGGTTACTGTCATCCACAATTTCTATTACCTCAAAGTCTGTTTGTGTGCTCGCACCTTCTATATCTACTATAATTCCTTGCAGTCTTCCCATGGGAAGGATCTTATGTTGGTTCGCCATCCACAATTGAATAGGAGACCATTGTGGTGAGGGCTTTCCCATGCACTCCCAAGTCTGTTTAGGTAGTACATTTGCATCTGAGCCTAAGTCCAGAATGATCTAATCCATCTCATAGTCACCAATTTGTGCCGTTAATCGCATTTTCCATCTAGTACCGAAGCATGTTTCCCCAATTTTCAGACCACGCAAGGTTCACCCGACCCTACGCACCTAGTTATCAACTCTTGTAACCCCTTAACTTCCCTATTTTTTTGCGAAGAAATTTCATGCATGTCTCTAAAAAGGTAGTTAGCATTGAGGGATCCCTTTCCGGCTTGAGTTGATCCTTACTACCTGGGGTAGAGACCTCCGCGAAGCTCTTCCTAGCTTCCAAACATGTCTCCTTGCGAACCCCTGTGTCTTCCTTGGTTAGTTTCCCCTTATCCTCCCTTGTGGCCATGCCACTTCTAAGCATCATTTTCACATTAGGGTCTTGCTTCCGCAGTTCAGACCTCATCATCTGGATGTTCTATGTCGTCGTAGGTTGTGTTGCCCTTTTCTCATGAATCTATGCTATTAATGTGGGGCAATCTATCATTTCATGATCGAACTGCTTGTAATAGGGGCACGATATTCTGGTCGGGTTGGTACAATCTCGTGCGTAGTGCCCTAGTCCTCTGCAGTTGTAACAGATTAGCTGCTTGTGGCCCCTTCTTGGCCCCATTCCTCCCCGTCCTCGTCCTCGCCCTTGGAACCCACCACGCACTATCATCGTGGCTAGATCTTGACCTCGTGCCTCAATCTACATCCTATAGGTAGGTGTCTGTTCCATCAACAACTCATAACTTCGGCATTGGCGCTCATCATGGCCCATCGATCTATAAAAATTGCAAAATAGCTGTTGAGGGGGTTGTATCAGTTTCGGCAATAGATGACAGTTGTCTGTGTTGTGCTTTCCTCCCACTTGACATATTGCACATAAGATAAAGGGCGCCGCGCTTGGCCTGACTTGTGCCTCTGGTCGCAATGGCATTGGTCCCCCACCTGCCTGATAGTTTGCAAATATCGCATAGTGATCCTTATCATGGCCCTGGCCTTTACATTTCATGCAACATACCTTTGTGCGCACTTCTGACCGGAGTGCTTTATCTTGTTTCAAACTTTGCATTTCTAAGCATAGGTTTTGTAGTTGCGTGCGGATTTACTGAACTCCCAACCCTAGATCTTGTATTGGAGTTTCATGCAACCTCATCACTGTCTCCAATGCTTCAACTTGGGTTGAGATCTTTTGCTATGATAGAACCATCCTTAGATGTGGTGTCAAAAATTCCACAAACCATGCACAGTGCTACGTGTCCGTCAACGTCATGTTAGCCTCTCAGATCATACTCTTTAATCTCTGATCCAAATCCCAAGGGGTTTCTGTTGGGTCCCTATAATACTAGTGATTACCCCATTACTGTTGTAGTTGTACCCCTTATTAATATTGTTGTGCCCCTATTTCCCCCATATTGTTATTACTGTGCCCCATAGAATCCCTCTATTGTTATTTTTGTGGCTTTATATTATTATTGTTAGTCGGCTGGGGTTATATTGTGGACTCCTTAGACTCCTATATAGAAAGGAGGTTTTTTCATTTGTATCATCCAGAAATTGTTCATTTATGTAATGTAAAGGAGGTTTCCCCCTCGAAGAGGCTGAATTCTAAGGCGTTGATCTATCTTTTCTATTTTTTCTTGAGTTGGTTCATAACATTTGGTATCAGAGCTTTAGATTCTAGGGTTTCGCTGCTCCAAACAAGTCATCGTGGCATTTGCACTATATCTTTTTTTCTCCAACGTTTCAGAAGCTAAAACAAAAACCAATTTGAGAGGGCATCATACTGAAGCTCGGGTTCGAATGTCAGAGTGTTTTGTATTATATTTGCGGAGCTATGATCTGAGGAAGTTGGTATTTTTGCAGACTCCTAAATTACATTCCAAACAGGTGACCTGGGGAAAATCATCATAACGTTTTCTCTGAGCATTAGATTGAAATTTTGTAAGAAGTTGAAGAAAGAGGACGGACTTTAGTTTCTTGTATATATTGTTTAGAGCCAAAAGATGAAACAGGGACTCGTGGCATATCGTACAAGTTCGCCCTACTGAACTAGTCCATAATCAGGTCATTGTGGGAGAGTTCGCATAACTCTTCCTTGGATAATCCAATTTGGATCAGACTGGTGGCATTGGAAAGAGAACACAGAGGGCTACTACAGATCACAATTTCAAAACTGGATGATTTGAATGTACAGAGATGCATCAGAGGCAATATCAAGCTCCTACAAAGTGAAAAAAGGTGTGTAGATTATTTTAAATTTTTGCTTAAGATTGGTTTGAAATTTATTTTGAAGGAATTCAAAGGGCATAGTATAGCATTATTATCGGTAACTAATGCCCCAAGGAAAGAAAATGCAAACACCTAGTAAGGAACCTGAAAGATCTAGCATGACTCATGAAGAAGAGGAAGAAATGCTACATGATATACCAAAATTACAAGAACAAGTGCAACAAGTGTCACTTGCACAAAAAGCAACATAATCTAAGATGGATGGTTTAAGGAAAGATGTAGAAGCTAAGATGGATGGTTTAAAGAAAGGTGTAGAAGCTAAGATGGATTATTTAAAGAAGGGCGTAGAAGCTAAGATGGATGGCATGGAAGCTAAGATGAATGGCATGGATGCTAAGATGAATGGCATGGACGCTAAAATTGATGGCATGGATGATAAGATGGAAGAATTGACAATAAATATGAATAA
>APFE030506515.1:37964-63238 GCA_000404065.3 Pinus taeda
TTTTTTTTAATTTTTATAATACCTTCTAAAACAAATTAATCCCACATTCACCACACTGTAAAACAATTCCATAATATTCACTTTATCATAGTTTCCTATATCACCATAAAAAAATTAACATGTTAATTTTTTTTAAAACTAATTAATCCCACATTAACTGTATGGTAAAACATCTCCATAATTTCACCTATATAATAAATTTCATTATCACTATTACTCACATCACATCAAGGTTTTCCGAGGTTCATTAAAAGGCTTGGAGTGAATTTGTGGAGCAACTACATTGCTATCAACAACATATTCAAAGAAGGATTCTCGCATTTGAAAGATTAGTTATTTTTTATTTAAATTAAAACATTTTGTGGACCAAATTTACCCACTACATCCACAGTGGGCATGGTGGGACCAGTAATGCTCACGGCGGCCCGTCCCACCCCGCCGACCCGCAGGGTCGTGGGCGATTCTCAAAATTGCCCCGCCACCCCGTGGGGTGATTCTCAGAATTGCCCACCACCTCGAGGATGGGTGCACCGCTGGGGTGGTGCGGGGGGTAGGCCCGCATGCAGGGTGGTGGGGTGATTCGTGACAGTCCATGGGATGGCGGGGGCACCGAGGTTGGGTGGGGGGCAGTGGTTGGGCTGCCATGGTGGGCTAGGGGGGCAGACCCAATGGCCGATTCGATTGGCTGGCCGGTTTTCAGGGTGCGGCAGCAGGGCGATGTATTTTTTTCCGAAATTTTTATGGTTTATAAAATTAATTATCATCTATCGTTTCATTGTTAAATTAAGTTAAATTATGAATCTTTCTGGACCAAAGACTCTTAAAAGTGGATCTTTAAAAAACATTGGTGAATGAACCCCATCTGAGCTGATGGCTACAAATCTTTCAAGTGCCTCAAATGATAAGAAGATGATTTCAAACTGGAAGAAATCAAAAGAAGTGAAACTTCCATCAAAAGTCTAGTATGTGAAAGAAAGAGAAAGCCAAAATGTGTAAATATATCTATATGTTGATATACCTAATGATAATGGAATTTATGACATGATGGGAAGAATCATAGACATGTGTTTGGTACCGGATAGTGAAGTTGTTTACATACAAAACCGCCCAAGTCACATGAAAGGATTAAATACCAGTTATCATATTCATTGTATGACATGAGAGAGGTATCTACAAGTTGTGTAAACAAATTTTAAATGAGATGAAACAAAATATCGTAAATATTGTTATTTATATTTGTGTTTTTCATTCTTGTAACTATCTCACTATATTTTTTTAACTTTGTTTTATTGACATATGATATTTTGTTTGGCAAAATTTTGTTGAAAGTTGTTCAATTAGGTTGGGAGGCATTCATTTCATAGAGCATGATATTATGAAAGTTGTTAGTAGTTTCTACTCAGTGTCAGAAGAAAATATGGCAAACAAGCAAAATGTAGCAATTCATGATGCTACAAAACTACATCCAAGGGATAAAAAAAAAAGCCTTTAGTGGATAAATATAGCAAGGGTAGACAAGTTAATTTTGAAGACGAGAAAGTTTAAACTGTTAGTTAAGAATATGTTGTCGTTACTAAGGATGACATTGGAACTGAGAAGAGCCATAAAAGACCAAAAGTAACAATGCCCAAGAATAAATCTATTACAATTAATGATGAGAATGTTATGAAGAAGAAAATTAAAGTTGAACATTTTGAAGTAGTCATTACCAACAGTCAAGAACCTAGGGGAACTTCAAAAGAAAGTAGAGAAATCATTACACCAGGAGCTGATTTAGAGGATGGCATTATCAAAATAAAACAAAATGCCATTCAATAGAACTTGACAAAGAGAAACTTAATTGAGGGTGGTCGTACATTTCAGCTTAATGTCATACAAATATATAAGGCAAGTGAAGGACAATGTATATATCAAATCAGAAAGCCACACCATCTGCATGTTCACAACTTGAAGACATTGATGAGGTACAATCCATATGCTCATGTGGTTACTTATGTGCTTCTTGTTGATCCAGTTCAAGTTCCCAACGAAGAAGCATTTGATAAATCAAAATGTTTTGAATACAATCATTATGTGCTTGGGGGAAACCATTCTGTAGAAGCTCAAAGACAATTGATGGAGGAATATCCCAATAACCCATGTTTTGAAACAATGAAATGTATCATTTATGTAGGTTTATCAGATACAGAAGCAAAGTTAGTGGCATGGGATCATAATTCAGATAATGAATATAGGATGTCTATGACCTTCATCCAAAGGGTTAGATTTATTCATAGTGAATTTGAAGGAAAATGTGGTGGGGATAGGATAAATGTTACTATAGATTTCTGAAAGGAATGTTGTATGGAAATAGGCTATCAAATTGAAGAGAAAATAAATTCAAAAGGAAGCAAAGGCGGAAAATTTAGTGATTTATTTAGAGGTGTTGATAAAATTTTCCAGTTGGCATTTAGAACTGGAGAGATATGGGAGTTGATTAATGATATTTTTAGCATGTGGGAGAACATTGGCATTAAAAATGAGAAGGTCAAAAAGTCTAACCCATTGATATGTAGCAACAGTAAATTAGGTCCTGAAATGAAGCAGCTTCCAGAAGATATGACTATCAAACCTTGGAGAGCATTGCAAGGAGTGAAGGATGAAAAACTTGTCAAAGCAATATTATCTTGTTTGAGGTCAGGGGAATTATCATTGGAGGAAATGTCTGAGGAATTTCAAAAGTAAGTTTGTTGAATTATTTTTATTTATTCTAGATTATAATTTTCTTTTAAATATAACATATTGTTCTTGGTAGTATTTGTTATACATATCATTATATTAATTTTTTTTACTTTATCCATGCAGTCACAAAGTTTACATGAAAATTCAAGAACAAATGGTTAAATTGTTGAATGAAGATAGTTGGGATGATGTTGTACGGAACTATCCAGATTCAAGTTCTATATCAACATTAAATTTTTTTTATCCTAGATTTAAAAAGGTATGTTGATTTATACATTCATTTTTATTCATCTGTATACTATTTTTAATTTATAACTTACACATATATTTGTTTATTTTATAGAAGATGAAGAAGGATGATAATGGAGCACTAGATAGTTTCAGAACCTTTATTGAAAAAATAAAAATCGAAAGACTGAAGAAGCAACATCTTAAGCATGTTGAACTTGATCCAACTCTTACTCATTTCATTTGGAATGGGCTAGACACTATTCAATATCAAGTAATACAAGGCAACTATGAAGACATTGCTAAACTCATACCTAAAAGGGATTATGCCCTAGTTATTGCAGATATTCCCCATGGTTTCAATATTCCAAACATTGACTATGATAGTGACTTTTATACTTATCAAGCTCTTAGTAAAGTGGTTCCGAGATTTCTAGAAGTCACGTCATCACCATTATGGAGATTTGTGACATTTCATTCAGACACACAATTGCCAATGTTATTGTCAACCTTCAAGGGGAAAACAAATTCAAGGATGCAGCTTAAATGGTAAGACGTTTAAAATGTATATTTGATTAATGTTAAAAAATTCTTTTATGTACAAGTTAATTCAACTTTTACTATTTCATGTTACAGGCAAGAGTCAAATTTTCTTAACCGTGAAGATCAACCATTTATAAATGATTGTGAGTTCATTCATATTGATAGTTGGGCAAAAGATGATAGCTATATGTCTATGATTTTTAATTGGGTAGATGGAAAGAGTTATAGCCAAATACTGACTTATGATGCTGTTGTGAGAAACTAACATATGAAGACAAAGAAGCAAAACGAGGGATAGTTAACATTTATCAAAAACCACAGTTATTGATTAATTATCTTATAGACATATGTTCAAATGAAGGAGATTCGGTTTTGGATTTATTTTTTGGCTCAGGTAAGTTTTATTATATGGAATTGAATTTCAATATGTTATTTATTAATTTATACGTCATTGTACTAATTTACTTCATTATTTCTTTTGTGCTTGATAATTAGGTAGAACACTAGCATGTTGCCTTCAAAAAAGAAGAAATTGCATTGCCATTGAAAAAGATCCAATACACTGCAATTTTATTCAGCAAAGAATTAATGCTCTTCAATTTCTTCCAGATGCAATGCAAGAAATTGGGATGAAGAAAGGGGACTTTAGTGAATCACGTGTGGCAAAAAAGGCAAAGGAACCCCAACCACCATTACATGGAATGATTGGAAATACATACATTGGGAGATTCACAGACATCAAAGATCCATTAGAGGAGGAAAATGAGCAAAATGAAGCAGAAAATATTGTGGAAAAAGACAATGATGAAACTCTAGAGGACAAAGAGTTTCGAATACGTGACATTGTTGATTAAATTTAAGTTATGCTTGGAAATCAAGCTAACTTTTTGCAACTATTAATTAGTCATACTTATAATGTTTTCAATTTGACATTTTATGAGAAAAATAAGAACTCAGTTAAGGTTGTTATGTGTTCAATATTTGTATTATGTGATTTTCACATTAATTTTTATGTTAATCATTATTTTTTGATAAAAAACAGTGATTATTATTATTTTTTGACATGAAATTCATAAAAAAAAACTATTATTTAACCATTTTTAATTAAAATTTTCCTATAAAAATTGTGATTTTGACATGTCATCTCTAGCAAAAGATTAAAAAAAATTATCAAAACGTGTAGTTTTTTGGTTATATTTATGTTAAAAATGGTTATTTTTTGTCAATTGTTAAAAATTATTTTTTTTTAGAGACAATTATTTCATGTGGATTGAAATATTAATTAATGATGTATAAATATGTAGAATATCGGAAATTCAAAATATCGACCTTCTTCTTTAAATATGCAAAACAATAAAAAACTCACTACAAAAAAAAATTAAAATAAAAACAAGAATATATGAATAAAAAGACCACTTCAAAAATTATTAAATTTAGAAAAATAATTATTTACATTTCATACACTAGAAAATTTAAAGTAAAAAAATAGGTCTTTTAAAAAAAAGGGCCTCATGTAGAATTACCACTTTTTAAAATCAGCATGAAAATCACTACCATTCTAAAACGTAATGTACATAAAACATTTAAAGTGCCAAAAACCATGCTATAAAAAAAACATGTGTGTTCTGCATCACCCCTTTTCAAAATCAGGTCACTTTTTCGCTATCTCTACGAAAAGGGTAACAGTATCAGTTCCCGTTTCAAAGTTTACATTGTTGCATCCACTAGCGCACTTTTCTTTCTTAACCGTACCCTTTCTTCTTCAAGTTCTTGGAATCTAAGGCTTCCTTGTTGGATTTCTTCCTCAAGTCCTATGCTTTCTGTTTCTTGCGGCTGTGTGATTCCTCATTTCTAGGATTTGTGAACCATCGTATCTACAAGTGTTGCTATGCGCAGGTCGTATTTAGTCCGCTTCACATGGTGGACCACGTTCAATGCTTCGCATACTTTGTCCAAAGCTTCTCCATGAATATGCTTCTACATGCTTGGTCTTACCATACTTCTTGGTCATCGTTCGCGCCATTACCTTGCCCGTTCCTGCTTGCTGATCGTGTTTACTACCATGTGGACGATGTGCCTTCAAGCAAGCTACCCACCATACGCCTGTACCCATTTGGACAAGTGAATGCGTAGGCTGTTTCGTCCATCATACTTGGCTTTCACCCACATCTCAGGCTTCCCAAATCATAGGGACATCATCCTTCTGCATTCATGCCAGTCCTCAAAATTCTGCTGGTGCGTATCCCACCACCTTGCGGGCGTAACATGCAGTACCCATTTCAAAGCATTGAACCGTTGCTATTCTGGCACTTCTCTTTCAAATTTGTTCAGGAAATCATCCATTTCACTCAACCCTTCATACATAGGCAGGTCTCTTACCTCTATTTCCACGTAGCGCAGTGACCTTGTCATCATGTTATAGTTGAGTGTGGTTACCTCATGTAACCAGTTCTGCCATCGTTCTATTTCCTCGTCTGAATCTAAGGTGCAGGAGCTTTCGTGCTCCCACAAGAGTCTGTCATCCGCTATTGGATTCACCTAGTCTTGCTCCCATGCGGTTATCTTGTAAATACAATCTAGATCTTTGTCGCCATCGTAGTTGTGCACCGGCTCTGTGTAGCACGATCCTTCCGTAGGGTCTAAATGTACCACTATGCATAGTGAATTTTTCTTAAAAATCATCTTGCGCTTCTTTAGATTTATCACTCCATTCATGTCAGTGGCCCAATCTATTCCAAGTAGTACAGGATAGGGATTGTTGTCATCAACAATCTCTTGTTGGCATTATGGCACAGGTTTGGCACTATGGCACAGGTGTTGTCCTTGATGGCAACGCACTCAGGTGGCAGATCACAGTTCAAGCTCTCACAATGGAAGAAAACTTCATATACGCAAGTTCCTTTTAACCAGGGCACGTATATATGCGGTATTGATGATACAATGTCACGTATGTGTATACACGCACTTTCATGCACGGAAAAGCACGTACATGTGGGAAAGATTATTTTTCGGTCCATGGTAATTGGACCTATGGTTTTAGACCTTGGTATTGCATCTGAATTATTGAACCCAGGTATTGGGTCCCTAGTATTAGTTATCTATGGTTTTGGGCCATGGTTTGAGTAAGGCCAAGACTATAAAAAGGAAGAGATCATTTGGCAAGTAAAAAAAATTGACTTAAGTGTTCAATATCTTATGAGGAGCAAGATCTAGAATACTGGTGATTTGTTTATGGTGCATAGCTGGATTTGAATCAAGGAGGAAACTGAGCATTACAAGATGGATAAGTTCTATTGATGGGTCAAATCTCAAGGCTTGAATAGTAGTATCTTTGTGTGATTCTGATCTATTATATTTGATGCATGAATTGATCTATGAATCTGATAATCGGGTTTAACTAATGCTTGAATACTTGAAAAGGGAAAACTATTTTTCATAGATATGTATGTAGGTTCGGTGCAGTGCAGACGCATATACACGTTGGTTCAGTAATTCAAAGAAGCGTATACGTAGGTTTGACTTTATGCAGAAGCGTATGCATGCAGGTTCCTCATCTTGAAGTAGCGTACATATCATAAAATATGTTTTAGCTACTTTGGTTTATTGCTACAGTATTCTGGGCTCAGAATTGGTGTCTGGTTACTGTTATTATTCTGGTTACAACATTCACAGAAGTGATTGTTTGATTCATTATTGGGTTGTACAAATAAAATTGGTTGATGCAGATATATTTGATGTTTGATTGATGTTATTCATGGATCCAGTCTAAATATTTATGAAACGTGGTCCTTGGAAGAAAACAGAGGGTTGTAGCCTTCTGCAAGCCAGCACCTACATACTAGTATCTCAGCTAGTACAAGAGCTAAGGGGGTTGTAGCTCCCTTCTAGGAGAGTCTGGAGAACAAGAGAAGGTTGTAGCCTTCTGCAGGTAGAAGCCTGCGTACTGGTATAAGACTGCACCAGTACAGAACCATTGTAAAAGGAAGTTTCTTATTAAAAAGAAGATTGACACGAATTGCAGTAGCTGGTTTTCACCCACATTGGGATTCCACCTTACATCATGGTGTTCATGTGTGCTTCTTGTGTGTGATGATCTGTTCTATTTACTACTCTTGTTTATTATTCATATGGTTAATAATGTTCTGATGCACTCATTAAGCATCAACTAACTAAATCATAATTTTACTAGATATATGCTTGTTGCATTACACACAGTTGCATATACACGTGGTTTGCCTTAACTGAAGTAGCGTATATGAATCTTAATATGGAAATGAAAAATTTATATTGATTTGACAATATTGATTCACCCCCCCTCTCAGTATTATTTCCAACAATTGGTATTAGAGCAGGTCCTTCAGAAGAAGCTTGATTGCTTGAAGGAAGATCTATCATCATGAGCAACTATGAAAAGGAGGCATTGATCAGGCCACCAATTTTTGATGGGAGCAACTTCATCTATTGGAAGGTAAGAATCACAGCCTATCTTCAATCTCTTGGTACAAAAGTCTGGGATATCATAGAAACAGGATACACATTTCCATCAACAACTCCTACAGATACAGCTGGTAAAAAGTAGTATGAAACAAATGCGAAGGCTGTAAATACTCTATTAGGGAGTCTATCTCAATCAGAATTTGTCAAGGTTATGCAGCTCAAAACTGCAAAAGAAATATGGGACAAGATCGTTATGAGATATGAAGGATATGATCAGGTAAAACGAGCAAAACTACAAACTCTCATAATTCAATATGAAAATCTCATAATGCACAATGATGAAAGTGTGGCTAAATATTTCTTACGCATTGATGAGATTGTTAATTGTATGAAAAACTTGGGTGAAGAAATAAAAGAAGTTTTTCTGGTTGAAAAGGTTCTAAGATCATTGTCTTCTAAATTTGATTCAAAAGTTTCTACCATAGAAGAAAAGCAGGACCTACAGAGCATTACCATGTCATAGCTGTGCGGAATCCTGACTGCTTACAAAATGAGGAAAGGAGGACCATCAGACAGGAGAGAAGTTGCATTCAAAGCCTTAGGAAAAGGAGATTACAATGAGTAAGGACATATGTCAAAAGGAGAGGAATAATCAAACTTTGTCAAGAATCTTCAATGGGGGACTGGAAGATTCAGAGGTAAGCTACCTTTCAAATGCTTTGCTTGTGCAGGAGTCAGTCACTATGCTACCAAGTGTCCTCATAAAGATAAAGGTAAGGAACTAGTTAGATGGAATAGAAAACAAAGTGTGAGTAAGAAGAGTTGTTATACACATGAATACAGTGATGGACTTTCAAATAGTGATGAAGATGAACAATGTAATGATGATAGACTTTTGATGGCCTTTGAAGATGATGATTTCTTGGATGTTATAAATGAAGAAGGTCTTTATGAAGAAATTTATAAACTTAAAATTTGTTTAGAAGAAAAGAATATGATTATAGATACTCTGACATTCCAACTTTCTGAAAGAGATAAACACAATGAAAAGTTAGAATGTGAAATTGTGGGACTTAGAAAAGAAATTGAGAAAACAAAATCCCTTAATCTTAGATTTGCTAAAGGGTCAGAAACTTTAGATGAGATTATCAAAGTGCAGCATTCTCCTCTAATCAAAATAGGTCTCAGATATTCTGAAGAAGCATCGAAGCCATCCACCTCCAAAAATTATCTTGATGCAGCAAGGAAAAGTGAACAGGTTGACAATCGACAACAAAGGCATAATGCAGATCACCAGGTAAAACAATTTACTTCAAGGATGAACAGAGAGCACCAAGTAAATCAGGGGAAATTTACATCAAGGATGAACAGAAGCTACAACCAACTGTAGGTAAATCGTTCTCAATTTTCCTCAAGAACAGATGTCAATAGAAACTACAATCATTTGGTCGGTAGGTTTGATAATCACAAGAGGTTCTTCAATGGCCAATGTTTCTCTTGTCATAACTTCGGACACAAAGCTGCTCAATGTGTTGCCTACAAGACCATCATGACTAGAGAAGCTCAAAGAAAAAGAATTATGACTGGGATCATGAAAAGAACCTACAATAACTTTTCTGCTCTTGAAAATGAAATAGAATTTTATATTTGTAACAACTTCAGTCATGAAGATTCTGAATGCAGGAGTAGGTTTTGGCAAACAACTCAGAAGGAGTAAGCTTCATTGAGTCCCAAAACATGGAGAAAGAAATAACCACAACCAGAAAGATGTGGGATAGCCTTATATGCAGAAGGACAGGAAAATCAGTGGTACATCGACAGTGGATGCTTGAAACATATGACAGGTGATAAAGAAAAACTTCAGTCATATAGTGCCTTAGAAAAGGAAAAGAAGGTCTCATTTGGAAATGACACCCCTACACTCATAAAAGATAAAGGTTCTGTTCGTTTGAAAGAGAAGGTCAAAGCTGGAAATGTTATGTATGTTGATGGCTTAAAGCATAATCTATCGAGTGTTAGTCAAATGTATGATCAAGGAAATGAGGTAATATTTCGATCAAATGGATGTATTGTTCGTGAGCTTGATATAGGAAAAACAATGATCAAAGGCATAAGAACTCCAAATAATTTATACGTACTCAAATGAGGACAACAACAATGCTATCGAAGAAAGAATGATGAACACTGGCTATGGCACAGAAGATTGGGGCATCTAAGCTTCTCTCAGATAAGGAAAGCATGCAAATATCAAGAAGTTCGTGATCTCCCTGACATTAGAATTCTAGACTATACAATATGCGAATCATGTCAGTTTGGTAAGAAAACCAGAACTAATTTCCTTGAGAAGGAAGGATCAGCTAGCAAGCCACTTGAACTTGTCCATACTGATATATGTGGTCCAACTAGGAAGAGGTCACCTCGAGGAGAAGAGTACTTCATATTACTCATTGACGACTTTTCAAGGATGTGTTGGACAGGGCTTATGAAGTATAAAGATGAAGCTTTTGAAAAGTTCAAAGCATTCAAAGCCTTGGTTGAAAACAAATCAGATCACAGAATCAAATGCCTCAGGTCTGATTGAGGAGGGGAAGTTACCTCGGATGAATTTTTTTATTTTTGTGAAGAACACGGAATAAGAAGGGAATTCTCTACTGCAAGGACTCCTCAGCAAAATGGATTAGTGGAAAGGATGAACATAACGGTTCAACAAATGGCTCGTGCTATGCTTGATGAGTCTAGAACTCTCGCAACCTTCTAGGGTGAAGCTGCATTTGCTGGAGTTACTATTCTCAACAAGACAAATGTCCGGGTAAACAACACTCAGACTCCTCATGAACTTTGGTATAGTAAGACTCCCACGGTAAAATACTTCAAAATTTTTGGAAGCAAATGCTACATCAAAAAGACTGATGAAAACCTTGGCAAGTTTGAACCTAGAGCAGATGAAGGCATTCTCCTTGGTTACTCTCCCCACAGCAAAGCATATAAGTGTTACAATAAAATACTTGGAAAAATTGTTGAAAGTATTAATGTAGTGGTTGATGAAGAAGGAAACACTCCTAGGCAAGTAAAAACTGAAGATTTCAAATATGATGAGGACTATCCTTCAACATCAAATCAGATTCATGATGAAGAAGAAACCCATGAGACACCCAAAGAACAGATAAGGATAGAAGAAAAGACTCCATCTAGGTACCTTCAGAAGAATCATCCAGAAACTCAAATTTTTGGACAGAAAGAGGCAGGTGTACAAACAAGAAGAACCATTTCAGAAGCTTCAAGCTATCTAGCATTGCTCTCATCCACTGAACCACAAAATGTAAGAGAGGCATGCAAAGATGAATGTTAGGTCAAGGCCATGGATGAAGAACTTGAGTAGATTGAAAAGAATAACACTTGGGATTTGGTTCCTACACCAAAAGATAAGAATGTCATAGGGACAAAATGGATATTCAAAAACAAGCTGAATGAAAATGGAGAAGTTATTAGGAACAAGGCCAAATTGTTTGTAAAGGGTATGCTCAACAAGAAGGTATAGACTTTGAAGAAACTTTTGCGCCAGTTGCTATACTTGAGGCAATAAGAATGTTCCTTGCTCTTTCTAGCTTTCAGAAGTTCAAAGTATTTCAAATGGATGTGAAATATGCCTTTTTAAATGGGGACTTAGAGGAAGAAGTGTACATTGAGCAACCAGATGGATTCATCCTTGGAAATGATCCTAAAATTGTATGCAGACTTAAGAAGGCACTCTATGGTCTTAAACAGGCTCCAAGGGCTTGGTATTATCGTCTAGACAAATACCTCCATCAACAAGGTTTTTCAAAAGGATCGAAAGATAACAATCTATATATAAACATTGATAACGATAAATTGCTAATACTTGTTGTGTATGTTGATGATATCATCTTTGGTAGCAATGAAGAAGCCATGAGTCAAAACTTTGCTTTAGTGATGCAGAAAGAATTCGAAATGTCCTTGCTTGGTGAGATGACATATTTTCTTGGTTTACAAGTCCAACAAAATAAATATGGTATCTTTTTATCACAAACCAAGTACCTTAAGAAGATTTTGAAGAAATATGGGATGGAAGATTCAAAACCCGTATGTACCCCTATGGTAACAGGATGCAGCCTCAGTGCAAATCATGAATCAGTAGCAGTACATAAACCAACCTATAGATATATGATTGGTAGTCTGCTCTATCTGACAGGTACTCGGCCATACATCATGCATGCAGTGGGAATAGTTGGAAGATTCCAAGCAAATCCGAAGGAAGCACACCTTCAAGCAGTTAAAAGGATTTTGAAATATCTTCAAGGAACACAAAACTATGGCTTATGGTATCCTAGAGATGCAGATCTCACACTTCATGCATATATAGATGCAGATTGGGTAGGAAGCGTGGATGACAAGAAAAGCACTAGTGGTGGTGCATTCTTTATGGGTTCCAGATTAGTATCTTTGTTCAGAAAGAAACAAAGTTCAATTGCTTTATCTATAGCAGAAGCAGAATATGTGGTTGCTACATCTTGCTGCACACAACTCCTTTGGATGATGCAAACGTTGCAAGATTTTCAAATCACTTGTACACCACCTATCTCCATATTTTGTGATAATACAAGTGCAATCAGTATTTCAAAGAATCCTGTCATGCATTCAAAGACTAAGCACATACCTATCAAGTATCATTTTATCCAGGAACAAGTGCTTGAACAAAAGGTCAAATTGGAGTATGTTCCCTCTAAGGAACAAGTTGCTAATATACTCACCAAAGCACTACCCAGGGAGACATTTGAATACCTCAGACAGAAGCTGGGGGTACTTGATGCATCATCTTGCTATTGAATCTTGTCTGTTTCAGAGAAAAATGGTTGTACACAAGTTTCATGAGGTGGATACGCGTACACACGCCGGTTTATGCGGATACAATCGCATATATTCTGATTAAAAGTGAACAGTGGACCAGGCTCTGGATGAAAAGAGTCTGATATGGGTATGACAGAGACCATCTGGCATAGGTTCTGTTGGACACCTAATCCTAAATGGGTTAGTGTGGAAGCTGAATAGACTAAGTAGTCCAAGAGACCTTGGGATGTGAATCCCAACGGTCACATAATGTACTATAAATGTATATCATTTGTGAATAAAAATTGTATTGCATGTTTTATCTTTCCTATTGGTTCTCGCTCCCCATGTGTGTTTAACATGGTATCAGAGCAGGCGTATTCTTGCCCTGCATAATTAATTTGAGCCATTTATTTATGGCCTTTCTGTGCAGTTTATTTCTGCCATATTCACTTGAACGTTTCTCTGCCTCACTGCCCATGAACGTTCCTGAAAGAAGTGTTGTCCATTATTCTTTGTGCATTATTCCCTGACCAGCGTTGTTCAAGTTGTTCTGACCACCGCCTCTGTCCTTCCAGTGCTGCTTTGCCTCTGTCCTTCCAGCGTTGCACTGCCTCTGTCCTGATATAATGCCTCTGCCCTTCCAGCGCTACGTTGCCCTTGAATTCCGGGAAGAGGGGAGCTGCGTCGTTCCAATGATCGAGATTCTTTATGTTGAGGCTGATCATGTACGCATAACATCTGTTTATTCGTTGTTGGATTTCACTGGGAAATAAGCGCAGACGACACTGCAAATAAGAGTCGATGTGTTGTGCTGTTGCCTTGAAAGGTCCTGAGCAATCCAGTTCTCTAATCTCCTCCATTGACAGAGCAACTGTAATTTCGTTTGGATCCTCTCTTAATCGCAAATAAGCAATGCCATCCTTTTCGCCTAGACATTCGATCAGAAAATGATCAAATGTTTCGTCAAGCTCATCATCTTCACCTACGAAAGGACTGGATGGGTCTTTCATAGCAAAAGTAGAAAGAGGATAGTGGATCATATTCCTGCAAAAGATTTTGTAAGATTTCTTTTCCTGGGCATCAAATAATTGTTCATAGATTTCTCCGGGAAATTCATCAAAATGGTTTTCAACTCTGTAATATTCATTCTTTAAAACTTTATAGTCCCGATGTTTCTCTGACGACTCAGATTCCTCTGTACTCCGCAATTTCACTTTACAATCAGCCTTTGTGTTACTGGGGGAGATATCATCCTCTATGTTGCTGGGAGAGTAAGTGGTAGAGGTAGAGGTAATGACAGAGGCAGACCCGCCTGAATTCTCCATTGTAATGGAAACGGAATAATGTGTTCCTCTCCAGAATAGATGTCAAAGAATTTTGAACTTATTGCCTACGACTTGCAGAGATTGTTGGGGTGGCAACCTGGATTCGAGCTTGCACTGAATTTACTCTATACTGCCTGACGTAATTCAAATACTATTTCCTATTAATAAATGGTGTATAATTATAAATTTTCCTTGTATTTTTATCGCATCTCATAAAATCGAGCTTGCACTGAATTTTGGATCATAGCACGTAAAAAAAACTATCCAGCAAATGGGGTCACTGAGTCCATTACTTGTTTCTCGCTCTAAAACACATTGAAGCTGCCTCGTATTTTGATTTGCCCTGGTGGGTTGAAGCGTTCCAGAGTTTTTTATTGTTCAGGCTATTACACCATGTCCTCCCTACAAAAGCGTTGTACATGCGTTTTCAACCCATTTCTCTCGACGACAAATTTTCTTCCAATAAATTCCAGCTTTCAATCTGTCTTCTGTGATTTAGATTTGTGTATTTTTTCTTCTTTGAGGAATTTTTATGCCGATTTAGTGCAACGAAACTTGGAAGGCGTTGAGCTGGTTGGAATATGTGTGAACTATTACTTTTAAATGCAATTGCTGAACGCTGGTGCAGAAAATAGATCGGAACAATTTGTCAAATCTATGTGCAGTACAAAGGATTGAACACTGAAAACTGGATGCGGAAGTAGAAAGCGTTGCGTGGCCAGATTGTCCATGGAGGTAAGTGAATGAAATAACAGGTTTTTGTTTGCGTTGAGATTTTGGCGACATTTAAAAACTGGAACAGAATATTGTGCAAGTCCACGTGCAACATGGAAACATAAATAAATGTTCATAGAAGAAATCAAAATTTGTTATACCGATTCACAAACATGGCAATGAAGATATGTTGTATGAGAAATGATAACCCATGAAATCATATTCTGAAATCGATCTGCATCAATAACTTATCAGTTGAATTTTTAAGAGAGAAAATGTGCATACACTGGATATGAAGTGGTTTCAAAAGTGCAAGGGCGCACATCAAAGTTTGGGTTTTCATACTTTCCATGTATTGAATTGAGTGCGTTAAAGTAAAAGGTGCATGATTTGGTTCTATGAATTGAATGATGAGTATGAAATTCTATACTCATGGATTGGAAATGAATTTTTGTATAAAGTTATGTTTTAAGATTTGTGATTTGGGTTTTATAAAAGCCCTATGAAATAGGAATAAGTTATGATGAAAGTATGTGAGTTAATCATGGAAGTATGGTGAAAGTTTGGGATGATGTGTATAATCTCATGTGAACATTGGCATGGTTTAGGAAGCATTTGAGTATTGTTTTTGCCTGAAGGATCGAGATTGATAATATTGAATGATTTTGAACATATACTAGAAAGATTCTGCAGGTTGAAATGGGAAAGTGTGAATTGGTCATGATTGAAGTTTTTGATTCGGTAAATGCTGGGATGTGTTCTTCTATGTTTTAGATATTAATGATCGTGGGTATTCTAGGCCTAACCCTGCGTCACTTTTCCTCATTGTTTCACTATTTTTTGAGGATTAAAAATGGCTCCAATTAGTGCAATATTAGAGTTAGTGGACAATCTAATACTCTCTACTATGAATAACACAGTCAAAATCAACAAGGATTTTCTCTCAGAAATTCAGACATGTCTACAAAATGCACAAGAAAAGATTGATTTTTTGCAGCTTGAATCACAGCTACAGCAAGAAGAGCTACATCAAAATAGACACCATTCTGAACCTATTTTTGTTCAGAACATTGAGACAACCACCCATCAGCAGCATGTTACAGTTCATTCAGATGTAGTACCAAACAAAGCAGCAAGGTTACATGCAGATGCAAAAGTTCAGTCTGCACTTCCCAAGCCCATCATCAGACCTTGGGAACAACTTGTCCACAACAAGCACATAACTGGTCTTGGATATGACAAGGACTTTTCCTTTCATATTCCATACTACGCCAAGGCCATTTAGTTTCAGAGTGCTGGATTCATTCATGACAGTTCACCCGCTCCTCATGATAGTTCACCTCCAGCTGTTCCAGATTTTGCCCCTCTTCCACAGCAACAACAACAACAGATCATGAAATGCCAACACTGTGACTGAGTTGGCCATCTGAAAGATCATTGTTTTGATCTTCATCCATGTAAGCACTGTCATAAAACCACCCATTCTTCACACAGATGCTTCAGTAAAAAACGTCCTGCAAGAACAAAGATTCATCTTGGATGGATCGCTTCTTGGCAATGGGCATCAACAGCCAAGAAGATATTCCAAACACATGTCAGAACTTGTTCCAGAGTATTGAAAAGTCGTGCAGTGAGTTTTCTCCATCACTCACCTTGTATTGATAGGGGGGAAATGATGGTCATCTAAAGCTTCAAAGCCAATAGCGAGCCTGAGCCACACCTGCCACACCAGTTTCAGAGTTGTAGCAGAGACAAGATGCCCGTGAACATTGCAGTCAGTTGGAATCTAGGAACTTCTCTAGTAGAAGAATACAGCTTCTGCCAGTTTTGAAGAGTTCTGGGAAAAAATTGAGAACACTTCCTTCTAGCAGAAAAACACCAGCTTCTTGCTAGTTTTGGAAACAGTTCCAGGAATTGCATTAAGCATTCCAGAGTTGTGGCATCCTTAAACCTACAGGTTTGAGAACTTCCTTTTCAGGTTGAAGTTTTACCTTTTATGCGGGTGAGAACTCCTTTTATGGTTGAAGGTTTCCCTCTTCAAAACAATAGGAGCACTTCCTCTAGCAGAAGACTTCAGCTTCTTGCCAATTTTTGAAGAGTTCTGGGAACTACACTAAGCGTTCCAGTGTTTGTGGCCATCCTTAAACCACCACTCTTTATACCAACATTTCATAGAGCACATTCAACCTAGTGCTGCCATGCATTTTTTCACATTTTGTATTTCAGCTCTCTTCTTGGACTCATACATAACCCTTTAGATTAAGGGGGGGAATGTTGGACACCTAATCCTAAATGGGTTAGTGTGGACGCTGAATAGACTAAGTAGTCCAAGAGACCTTGGGATGTGAATCCCAATGGTCACATAATGTACTATAAATGTATATCATTTGTGAATAAAAATTGTATTGCATGTTTTATCTTTCCTATTTGTTCTCGCTCCCCATGTGTGTTTAACAGGTTCAGGGGAAGCGTATATTCTTCTAATAATGCATTTTTGGCATTATATTTTGGTTTCAGGTGAAGTAGATGTAGAGGGAGATCATGGTTGCTGGGTTGAAGGTTGATTGACAAATGCTGGTAATGATAGTTGTTGATAACTATCATAGTCTTGCTGTAGATATTTCATCTCTATGTCATGTATTTCTTTTCATTATCAAGGTCATGTAACGACCTATCTTGGTTTCCCCACTATGCCTGGGATGGATGATGTAATCTTATTGTTTTATCTTGTAAACTGTTGATGTATCCCCACTTGGTTGGGTGGATAAGTCAATTCTGGTATATCCCCATTTGTTTGGGAGATGGATGTATGTATGAGGCTTCGGTGATAGGAAGGTCGCTTTCGTATAGACCATTTTCTGCAGACCTAGCCTATAGTTAGGGGGAGCATGGACAGCACAACAGAGCAGAGGTTTCAGCATGAACTCAGGGGGAGCATAACCCTTTGCCTTTGATGTCAAAGGGGGAGAATGACTTTGAAGGTTGCCATCAAGTCCAAAGGGGGAGATTGTCGGCATTATGGCACAGGTTTGGCACTATGGCACAGGTGTTGCCCTTGATGGCAACGCACTCAGGTGGAAGATCACAGTTCAAGCTCTTAGAATGGAAGAAAACTTCATATATGCAAGTTCCTTTTAACCAAGTCGCGTATATACGCGATATTGATGATAAAAAGTCGCGTATAAGTATACACACACTTTCATGCATGGAAAAGCATGAACATGTGGGAGAGATTATTTTTTGGTCCATGCTAATTGGACCTATGGTTTTAGACCTTGGTATTGCGTTCGAATTATTGAACCTAGGTATTGGGTTCCTAGTATTGGTTATCTATGGTTTTGGGCCATGGTTTGAGTAAGACCAAGACTATAAAAAGGAAGAGATCATTTGGAAAGTAAAAAAAATTGACTTAAGTGTTGAATATCTTATGAGGAGAAAGATCTAGAATACTGGTGATTTGTTTATGATGCATAGCTAGATCTGAATCAAGGAGGAACCTGAGCGTTACAAGATGGATAAGTTCTATTGATGGGTCAAATCTCAAGGCTTGAATAGTATTATGTTTGTGTGATTCTGATCTATTATATTTGACGCATGAATTGATCTATGAATCTGATAATCTAGCTTTAACTATTGCTTGAATACTTGAAAAGGGAAAACTGTTTTTCATAGATCTGTATGCAGGTTCAGTGTAGTGCAGATGCATATACACGTTGGTTCAGTAATTCAAAGAAGTGTATATGCAGGTTTGACTTTATACAGAAGCGTATGCATGCAGGTTCCTCATCTTGAAGTAGCGTATGTCTCATAAAATATGTTTTAGCTACTTTGGTTTATTGTTGCAGTATTCTGGGTTCAGGATTGGTGTCTGGTTACTGTTATTATTCTGGTTACAACATTCAGAGAAGTGATTGTTTGATTCAGTATTGGGTTGTACAAAGAAAATTGGTTGATGCAGATATATTTGATCTTTGATTGATTTTATTCATGGATCCAGTCTGAAAATTTATGAAACGTGGTCCCTGGAAGAAAAGAGAAGGTTGTAGCCTTCTGTAGGTCAGCACCTACGTACTAGTATCTCAGATAGTACAAGAGCTAAGGGGGTTGTAGCTCCCTTCCAGGAGAGTCTGGAGAACGAGAGAAGGTTGTAGCCTTCTGTAGGTAGAAGCATGCGTACTCATATAAGACTACACCAGTACAAAACCATTGTAAAAAGAAGCTTCTTATTAAAAAGAAGATTGAGATGACTTGCAGCAGGTGGTTTTCACCCACATTGGGTTTCCACCTTACATCATGGTGTTCATGTGTGCTTCTTGTGCGTAATGATCTGTTCTATTTACTGCTCCTGTTTACTATTCATATGGTTAATAATGTTCTGATGCACTCATTAAGGATCAACTAACAGAATCATAAGTTTACTGGATATATGATTGTTGCATTACACACAGTTGCATATACACATGGTTTTCCTTAATTAAAGTAGCGTATATGAATCTTAATATGGAAATGAAAAAGTTATATTGATTTGATAATATTGATTCACCCCCCCAAGTATTATTTCCAACATCTCTATCACTTCGAAATCTGTAAGTGCGCTCGCACCTTCGATATCTACCGTTATGTCTTGCAATATTCCCATAAGTATGATCTTTTGCTATTTTTCCATTCGAAATTGAATAGGAGACCATTGCAGTGCAGGCCTGCCCATGTGCTCCCATGTCTGCTTTGGCAGGACGTTCATGTCTGATCCTAGATCCAAAATCACTTGATCCATTTCATATTCCTCGATATGTGCGGTCATTCTCATCTCTCTTCCTGTTTGCGTTGTGTGCTTTCCAAGCTTTTGGACTACACACGGTTCTCCTGGTGCAGTCCCAGCACATCTAGTTATGAGTTCTTACAGCCCCTTCACAGCCTTGTTGTCGCACAACAGCTTCATACATGTCTCCAAAAAGGTAGTGAGCATTGATGGGTCCATTTTCGATTCCAGTTTGTCTTTACTACCTGACGTGGAGGCCTCCACGAAGCTCTTCTTAGCTTCCATGAATATCTCCTTAGTACGCTCCAAATCAAATTCTAATTCCTTTATTGGAGGCTTGCAAACGCAGGTACTCTCTTCAGGCTACTTGCCTTTGTCATCTCCTGTTGTGATACCACTTCAGAGCACGATATTTACATTCAGGTCTTCCTCGTGCGGCTCAGACCTCTTCATTTGCAAGTTCTGAGTCGGGGGAGGTTGGAGTGTTCTTTTATTGTGCAACGTCGCTATCAGTGTGGGACAGTCCTCTGTCTCATGGTCAAACTGGGTACAATATAAGCATTATGATCTCATCAGATTTGTACAATCGCGAGTATAATTCCTCATTCCTCTGCAATTGTAACATATCAATTGTTTGCGACCTCTTCCTGGTCCCATTCCACCTCGACCTCGTCTACGCCCCTGAAATCCAGTGCACACCATCCCTGCATTTTGATCGAGAGCCCATGTTTTAGTCCGAACTCTGTAGGTAGGAGTCTGATCCATCATTAGTTCATAACTTCTACAAGTGCGCTCATCGTGGCCTACTAATTTGCAGAAATTATAGAAAAACTACTGGGAAGTCTGCGTATACTGCTGTAATAGATGGTAGTTATCTGTAGCATGCTTCCCTCCTATCTGACAAATCACACATCATAATGCAGGCGTCGTGCTTGGTCCTACTTGTGCCTATGGTCTCAATGGCATTGGTCCCCCTCCTGCCAGGTAGTTTGCAAAGACTGGACAATGGTCCTTGTCATGTCCCTCGCCCTTGCACTTTATGCACCATACCTCCTCGCGCGCTTCTGGGTGAGCTGTCCTGTCTTGTTTCAAACTCTGCATCTCAAGATACAAGTTTTTCAACTGCGTGTGGATCTATTGAAATCTTAAGTTAGGATCTTGTATCAGGGTTTCATGTAGTCTCATTAAGATCTCCAAGGCCTCGGTTTGATTGGATAGCTTCTGCTGTGACAACGCATTCCTTAGATGTGGCGTTAGCGATGCTACAAACCATGCACAATGTTGCCCATCCATCAAGATCATGTTGGCTTCATGAATCATACCCTTTAGTCTCTAATCCAACTCCTAGGGGTTCTCGCCTGGAAGCATTGTGATCTCCTTAAATCCGATGATCGACTGTGTCTCTAATTTTGGCCTACTAAATTCCCTATTTAGCGCAGCTTGGATATCCGTGATCCCTGTGTTTGGATTGTCATTAGAGTGCTTAATGTACCAAGTCAGTGCGCAATCATGCAAAGTGCTAACCAGCGTTGCTTTCTTTATATTATCATTTGTGACTCCCTGTGCTTCCCATATAGCCCTTACCATGAACCAAAATTAGTTGGATCTTCATTCCTAACTCCTTTGAACACCGACAATTTTATCGCGCTTGCCATATTGAACTATGGTGGTGGCAAAGGTGGTGTGGGTGAAGAGGGGGGTTAAGATGGTGAAACTGGCAGTGGTGTAGGTGGAAGTGGTATGTGCAAAATTCGCTTCTTTATCAAACTAATCACACTTCTTGGTGAGACCTTCGCGAGCTCTTCCTCACTTTCTCGCTGAGGTGAAATCAAGGGGCTAGTTTCTAGTTCTATGCTACTTTCATTTCTGTAGATCCTCCCACTTCGCGTAGCCCCAAACAATAATTTATTCGCATAACCCGCTTTTCACACAATAGCATTTTAATCCAAGTGTTCAAAGATTTAATGTACTTACCTCGTGGTTCTTTGAGGAAGCGTTGTTCTGCCTCGCTATAGTTGACCGAAGTATCTACCGTGAACTCAGTGATAAATCCCCCTATAATTCGATCAAGCCAGTGATCCACAATGCGCGTGATCTTATCTTCTAATGCTTCTAGTCTATGCACCAACTCTAGAGTCCACATAATAGGTTTGTTGAGCCTACACCTTCCTTAATTGTCTGCTAGCTTCGCGATCCACTCGTACAACTCATAGGGGAAGGATGCAAAGAAAATTTAGTGGATTTCTGTATTTAAGTAGCAATAAAACCACTCTTGCTTCGATAATTGTGGATTCCTATTTTCCTACTCCACGAATTTGTGAATCTTCCTGTCCAACCACTCTTCAATTTCTTTCTTTGTCGGATTCCAATGATACGACATCAGACATCTCTTATGGAGATCCCGATCCCAACAACAGAACCATTTGTTGGCTTATTAGGGCTTGACCCAAGTTCAGAGTTGATTTAGCCAAACAAATCTCGATACTACTGGCCCTTTCAGTAACAAACTGTAGAGCACAGACTAAGGTCTCACTCGAAGTAGTATGACAGGGTGTTAGAACCAGGTTTCCGCACCCTGGAGATGTCTGATGAGTTCAAGTGGTCTGCGGTTTGACCCTGTGCTCAAGTCATTACACGCACTTTCGCTTATTTCGCAGCTTGATATATTGCCTTCGTGCAGCCCTACCGAGGGGCTGAACATCACGCTCTACATTATTACCCAAGAACTCAATGGTATTTCAACGTTAGTTACTTAACTTTTCTTGCTTGAGTGCTTTAAGTATACTTAACAATATAAACTATTCATACATGTGCATGTAGTAAATAAACCTTATATTTGCAAATCATATCAAACATGCATTAACCCAAGAATAGAGACATAGAATTATGATAAAACTTCTCTTTATTAATTCCTTCCTCAATTATAGACTCGTCCTTGCCCTGCACGCTCAGCTGCAGGGGTCTGCGCACTCAACTATGGACTACTAGGCCTCTACGCCCTCAACTACAGACTACTAGGCCTCTGTGCACTCAGCTGCAGAGCCTTTTCCTACTCTACAACCCAAAGACACACTTTACACTTATGACTCAATCACCTAGACTTGTTACTCTTTTCTATCCTTCTGTTTTACACTTAGAGCCTCGCTTTATTTATATAATCCCATGGTCCACAGACCATAGGTAGGTCTATCTAGCTGACATTACATTATAAAACCAGGGTGGACAACCTTGTGACTATATTATACTTTCGCGCCCCGCGCCCACAATTCGCAAAGCTTTACAACAAAATTCTGTCAAAACTTGGGCTTTGAGCCCCAAAACATGCCTTGGGGGGATTCCATGCCCAACAAACTCAATGCTTCATCATTAGATCTTCTTCTATTCCTTCTATCTCTTTGATATCTTTACACTTAGAGCCTCGCTCTATTTATACAATTCCATGGTCTGCGGACCATGGGTAGAACTCTTAATGTGACACTACAATTACAAAAGTAAGGGCGAACAACTCTATGACTCAATTACAACTTCGCGCTCTGCGCCCACAAATCGTGGAGTATTTACATCAGGCTTAGTCAAAACTTGGGATTTAAGCCCCAAAACTTGTCTTGGGTGGATCCCATGCCCAACAAGCCCCCAACACAAACATTATAACTCTCCCTCGAGTCACTCTGTCGGTATGGAGATCTTCACGTAGAGACCTCCCAAGTCTACTCGTACTGTTGCAAGGTCAACAACGCATTGAGCGGCTGCCTGTTGTATCTCATGTATGCGTTGTTTGGAGACTGCAGTGTCAAAACTGCTTCCCTGTATCTGTTCCTGTGTCCCCTGCATATGTTTATAGTCCCGCGCCTTCTTTCATCTTCCTAGAGTGCGAAGATTGTGCTTTTGTCAGCTAGTTAGATAGCCAGGCCTCCCATGTATGGCTTCAATCGACTTCCATTCACTTTGCCTGGGAAAGGTTCTCCATTTAGCTTTACCAGCTACACTGCGCCTCCATCTGTGAACTCCTTAATAACATATGGTCCCAGCCAATGCATTTTCAACTTTCCTGGGAATTTATCAAACTTACTATCATATAGTAACACCAAAACATGTACCTTGAAGGTGCGCAACTTAATATGTTGATCGTGCTAGGCCTTTTTGCACTGCTTTTGTACCTACTAATGGAATCTAGCCAAAAGTCGTTCCTCTTTGAGTTTCTCCAATTGCGCGAGCCTCTCCTCCAGGGCTCTATGGCCCGTCATACCTGTGAGCGCTACTATACGTAGACTAGGCACAATATACTCCATTGGAATTATGACTTCCACTCCATAGACCAACCAAAAAGGTGTCTGTCATGTCAGTTTCTTGCATGTTGTCATATAAGCCCATAATACTGCAGGTACGCACAGGTCCGAATCACTTCGCTATGCATTGCATACTTTGGTCAACATAATCTCTAGTATTTTGTTAAATGCTTCTACTGTCTCATTGGCTTGTGTGTGATACGGTGTTCTTTTCTGATGATACACCTGAAATTATTATGTCAACACACTGATTGTTTCGTTTAGAAAATGTGTACTGCGATCGCTCATCAAGATCTTCGGACATCCAAATTGTGTTAATACATGTTCAAACAGAAACTTCACGGCCATGGAGTTTGTGCAACCTTTTACCCGCCGCGCTTCTACCCAATGAGTCAGGTACTCTATCGCAATGATAATGTATCTTGCGCCTGTTTGTCCTTGAGGTTTGATAGGTCCTACGAAGTCGATCACCCATTTTTCAAAGGGCTGCAGTGTCATTTTCATATTCAAAGGTATCTCATCCCTCCGCGATGGTTTACCTGTTCTTTAACATACATCACAGGCCTTGCAATGTGCTTTTTAATCCTAATGAAGGGTCAGCCACCACAATATTGCACAAAGAATCTTTTGCATGGTTGCTCTCCCTGCATAGTGTCCTCTCGCAGTATCCCCATTGGCATCTGCAAGAATATGGCTTCATTCAAATTCAGGTACATACCTTTGCAGTATCTCATCATTGCCCATCTTATATAAATGCCCCGCAATGATAGAAAAATCTATTGCATGCACTAGTAGTTCCTTCTTCTGTTGGACATAATACTCTTTTAGCGTAGTTCCTGTCATGAGAAAGTGGATTATATCTTCAAAATATGCATCCGCTACGCGCACAACAAAGAGATGTGTGTCAGGTAATCCTTCCTCCAAACTAGTAGGTTCCTCTCCTGTCCAATGCGTGACAAGTGATATGGTCCCACATTCAGGCACCCAGGCTTCACAACAACCTCAAAATCATATTCTTGGAACAATAAAAGCCACCTGCATATGCACCCCTATTATAGACATATTGGGCACTGCAACCCCAATCACATATGTACATAAACCAAGGGCTTCTAAGTCCCTAAAAGTGTTGTTTCATATCCTAAAGGAGCAAGGTCAGCTGATTACATCATCTCCCAGAAGGTCTCCCTGAAAAACTAGTCAGAACTGGTCAAAAGTAGACCATACAGACTACTCAGTGCTAAGGGTGCGATGCATCTCACCTGCCACATGAAAAAAGTGTGATGCATATTGAAAAGCCCTTTTGTGGGGTGCGATGAGCGAGAGCAGACAAATGGCAGAAGCAGTTGGCTAGGTGGAAACCCAGAGAATCTTCTAGAAACTACCCATTTGACACTTGCCTCTCTGAATTCACCC